>PVJI01002777.1:0-137927 GCA_004026765.1 Micronycteris hirsuta | reverse complement strand
AAATGCCTGTGCCTTTCTGTTGTGCTTTCCCCGTAGATTCACCTGCCATGGTTGTTTTCTTGAAAAAGATCACACTTATCCATATTAAAAAGAAAAACCCAGACCTTTACGTGGCATGTCTTTCAATAAACAACTTATAAGATCTGGGTTATGTTCTTTATTGTATCAATGTAATATATTTGGGATATAATGGCATAATGCAATTGAAAATATTTCAATTATTTTATGTTTGTGTCTCTCCAAAACAGAAAAATTCCAAGATTCAGAGATAATGATTTGTTTTTTCTTTCCCAAGTTAGTATTGGGTACCTCCATTAACATTTAGTAATCATCATATTATGATTCAAGTGAATGATTTAGAGAAATAGCTATATAACACCAAGTGACCTTGTAACAGTCTGCAGCTGCAGCCAAAGCTCGGAAAGAATTTTAACGTGTGGTTTTACACTCATATTCTGCAGGAATCATGGACTGTACATGTACAGCGACTTCAGCAGGAAGCGCCTTAGACAACCACATTATGTAAGTAAAGCAGAATACAAAGCATGTTTCCACGGCTTGCCAGCCCCTGTCCTCTTCTGCCTAATGTGACCCCTCTTTGTAATATACCCATTCAAGCCAGTCTTGATTAACCCAGGGCTAGATATAGAGAATGCGTTTAGGGAAAGCTAATCATCAGAGATATATGATTGGCGGCTTGGTTTAAAACAATGTTCCAGTCAATCTTTGACGAATTGGAAAGATGAGAAGCCAGTGATGTAAGTGCTGAAGATGGCTGAGCTCTGACCATGTTCACTAGGGGTCATGTTCAAGCCAAAGTTTATAGGGAAAGATTGTCGCTAGAGAGAGGAGAACAGAGCACAAAGTGCTGAGAAGGCAAGAGACTATGGGAGGCTGAGATCATCTCTGAGAAAAAAGACTGTTCCCATGGTTTTCTAGGTCATTAACACTGGTTCCCAGAAGCCACAGCCTGCTGCAATATTGACCTTGGATTTCATGAGATTCACTGTTGCATCCTCACACCAAATTCGCTCCTTCTTAAGTTAGCCTGAGTCTATTGCTTGCAACCAACATTATCCTGGCCAAGAGAAAGAGCCTATCATGCATCTATACCTATATTTTTAACCACAACAAAAGAGCAAAAGACCATCCCCAATAATGGTAATTCCTTTAAAATCTCTGAAAGAACCCCATCCATAAATTAATTTTGGGCACTGTTATTATGTCATTAATATTTAATGACATGGTGGTTTTTAAATAAATTAATTTCTATAGCCTTCTAAATATAAAATATGAAAGTTACTGAAGACCACAGTACTGAATTCATCTCTCCCAATTTCAGCTTCAAAATAGTTTTTGATGGTACTCATAATATCTAGTTACCTCATCTCTTTTTCTCCTTCAAAGGCACTGGAAAACAGGCACCCAGAGAAACCATAGTAAGTAATAGTCTTTTGGTTTGCCACGGTTCTGATATTCTCCTTTATCAAAGTGCTTTCTGACTATTTTTCCCAATTAATTTTCCTCCTAAAATAACATATTCATGAAGACTTTCTCCTTCATTCTCCATATAATTAGTCACTGATGCTTTCCAAACTGTATGAGAAAACACATTTTCTCCTTTGTTTTGCTTTTAAAGATTTCATCACAGTATTTTGCCCTACTTGTTCATCTTTATCACACAGTTCCTATAACAAACACAGATTTTTTTCTGTATGTATTTTGCTCCTGTTTAGAACAAACTCTATAAATAGTATTGTTGCCACCTGATATACCAGGAAAAAAGGTTTCATTCTTTATAATGTAAAGAAAATATTTTCAGCTAATGCAAATGCTTTAATTCAAAAGACATATTAAAATGACACAGCAAACATTGTTCAGCTACGGCTCTGAGCCATCTGAAGCCCTTACCTTCTCTGAAGTTTTCCAGCTTAAGAGAAAACAGAGACGTTACCTTATCGTTGGTTACACAGCTAAGCAGTTAAAGAGTGGGGACTTGAAAGCAGGAGCTCTGGCCCTGCAGAGGGGACACTTAATCGAAGGCTGCTCTGCTTGATCAGGAGATCTTAGCTCAGTTGTACATTAGAACCAACCTAGGGGCATTTCGAAGCTTACCACCTCTTAAATTCCATCCCCAGAGATTCAGATACTATGGGTGGGGCTTGTCATCAGCATACTGAAAAAATGCCAAGGTCATTCTAAAGTGCAGAGAGGCAAGAGCATTAAGCCCAGGTCACCTGGCTATTTAGTGGTCAAGCCAGAAGCAGAATTCACTCATCTTGACTTTTTCCTTTACATTACAATGCCCCGACTTTAAAAATGAAACTTTTTTTTTTTTTACTCTGGAGTGATGAGTTTGAGCTTCTTAAACCAAAAGTCAAGGATAAAAAACTCAAGGATCAAAAACTTTGGATCAAACCAAAAACACAAGGATGGCGTTACTTTTGGTGGTTATTAAAATTAAATTGATGAATTCTCAATTTTCTGAAATAATTGTGTTAATGAGAAAGTGATGAACATTTCCAAATTCCCTCTTAGGTATTGTAGCATTACTATGATTTAGACACCAGAGGTCTCTGCTATACAATTTACACTCTCTATATCATACAGAGCCCTCCTGAGAATCAACTTAAGGCAAAATCTTCTAAACAAGGAAGGAAGACAGTGTGTGGTATTTGTTCATATTGAACAAACCAGCAATCTGGCAAAAAAAAAATGCCCTAATTTGTAGTGTTTACCAAATCATGATGTAAATGCTCCCACCATTGCCCATTTCAAGCTACCAATGGGACGGACATTACTGAATGTGGAGCTGGAAAGGGAGGCTCTGAAGAACATCATTACACAGTATTTCTACCATATGTATACAACAGACACATACAAAAAAACACTTCAAGGAGCATACACTACAAGTTGGTCCAACTTACCACTGAAAGGGCATTTGTCCAATCACACCTTTTTCTTTTTTTTTTTTTAAGATTTTTATTTATTTATTTTTAGAGAGAGGGGAAGGGAGGGAGAAAGAGAGGGAAAGAAACAGCAATGTATGGTTGCCTCTCACATGGCCCTCAGTGGGGACCTGGCCTGCAACCCAGGCATGTGCCCTGACTGGGAATCGAACCAGGACCCTTTGGTTCCCAGCCCGCGCTCAGTCCCCTGAGCTACACCAGCCAGGGCCAATCACACCTTTTTCTTAGAGGAGGGCAATATTTAATTAAATAAATTTTCAAGCATAGGTCAATTTTCACGGTATATAGAGTCCACATGGGAGAAAACAAACTTTCTTCCTTTATTTGGCTTTCTCGGGCATGAGCATTTTTTATTAAGTCCTCTGGAGTAAATGTAGCCTTTATTTTGAGCAATAGAGCATACAGATTAAGAGCAGCAGCTCTGGGGTCAAAATGCCTGGATTTGAGTCCTGGCTCGCCCACCTCTATGTAACTCTATGACCTTAGGAAACATACTTCAAAAGTTTGAGAATCTGTAAAATGGGATGATAATAGTACCCACCTCACAGGATTGTTGACAGAATTAAGTCATTCATGTAAAGCATTGAAAACAGTGCCTGGCACCTTGCAAATGTTCAGTGAGTATGAGCTAGTCCTGTTCTATAAAAGCACCTTCAAAGTATGTAAAGTATGCATACTTGAGATGGCTTCTTAAAGGTCCCTGAACATGCCAAGAACTTTCAAGTGTCCTTGCCTTCTCTCACGCTCTTCTTTCCACCTGATAGGATGAGCTGTCATGTCTTTTTAAGCTCAGTTTAAAAGGGTTGTTTCTCTTAACTCTCTCTAATCAACCTGCACCATGGATGATTTAATGGTCCCTTATAAGAAGACACTAAATTTATTCTTACCATGCTTGTAATAAGTTCTGAGGTCTACCATTTGAAGGTCAAGTACAGAAGTGTGCATGTTACGAGGTGGGTGAGAGCTGCTGTTTCTTGCTGCCCTCCTTCCCAACAGGTCAAACATTTCTCCCCAGAACCTGCAATCATGCACGGCTTCCTCAGGGTTATAGCTGGAAGTCCTCCTTGATGGTATACCAAAGTACAAAAGCACTGTTCAGCGCATGAAGTCCTGGCTCCTAAAGTTTTGGGATGACTAAGTACTAGGTACAAAAGCAAAGATTGTATGAAAGTTAAAAATTACTTAACTGGAGGGCCACCCATACTTCTGAGTCTATGTCTTCCCTCTGTTTCCTTTTGGCAGAATCTTAAAGGCATTGTATTTCAGCACATTAGGATCTGCACAGCACAATTTAGGTACATACTAGGTGATCAATAAATGTGATGTGTTTCATTTCAATGGTTGCCATAATCCTTAGAAAATCCTAAATTTAGGAAAAAAATAATCCTCCTGTTAAGTTAATGTTGTTTACATGATAAAAAAAGGCTATATGACTATAAATTCCCTTTTCCTTCCAAGAGTAGCTCTAAAATTTTATTTTAATAATCAGTCACCTTATATAGATAGATTTAAGGGAAGAAGGAAAGAAGAAAGGGAGAGAGGGAGGCAGAGAAGGAAGTTAAGTTTCTCTTCTTTAAAAGATCTCTTTAAATATAGAATCATTGTTGCATTTCTAGCAATGTAATGAATTGATGGGTACCCTAAAAATCCTCCCGTTGTAAAATGGATCAAGTTATTTTAGAACCGTTTTAGATGCATAGAGACGTAGCAAGAGAGTGAGGGAAATCCGCAAAGGGCAGTGATGGAAACCAACTTTGTGAGGCAGCACAGTGGCCACAGCTATGCCAAGGGCTTTGCCAGTGCAGGTACCACAGAGTTTTGGGTCCAGACAACTGAATGGAGAACACAAATCAAGGCTTTGCTCCTTGGCAAGGTAGAAAGTTAAAAATGAAACTCAAAGCCAAATACTTTGAAAAGTAACTCCTCAGAAATGTCTACTTGACAGCAAAGAGAAATCGCAAGGAAAATTGTCTGTTTTGGCCAGAGACTGGGGAGAGAGGTTGGCTTTCTGAGAATATATAACCACAGTTCTGCCATGATGAGGGTCAGGATTTAGACATTCACTATCTGCCTGGTCCAGGAAACCCCAAACCATGAAAAGTATATGGTCCAGGATTGGTGCATCCCAGGGCACCTAGAAGTAGCTAGTAGCCAAAATAATACTTTCTGGAGGAGTGTGTCTTCAACCCAGGCCTTGCAGAATTCTGACAGAGAAAGCCTAGTGAAGCATGAGCTCATAATTAACAATTATAAACTACACAGATAAACAAGCCACCATGGCCAGAGACACAGAAACAGAAATAGCATACTTTAAACTTCTTCATGGATCTCTTAGAATTGTTAAACACAGACTATAAAGTATATCAGAAATATTTGAAGAGTTATAGACTATAGATCCCACAATGGTCATTGAAGGATTGAAAGGACGGGCACCTGCATTGTGTAAGGATTTTGGATACATAGAATTTGAGAACATAAGTTTGGAATTATGGGAGTTTTCAAATAAGACTCTGCATAGATTAGAAGGCAATTTTTCTTTCAAGCCTACCTGCTGCCCTTATTCCTCTGCCTCCTTCACTTGCCCTCCCTCTTCTGCATCCTCTTGGGAGGGCTTGGAAGGTGCAGTCTGACTACCCCAGACTAAGGACAATGCTGGCTATAGAGGCATCGCGGCCAGCAAGTAACTGGGCTCTTTACAATCTGGAGGCAATACTTACATTCTTGTTATATTTGAAGATACTGTTTTACAATACTAATTTTAAAACATCCCATTATGGCATATGTTTTACATTTGACAAAGAACTATGTTATTTCTTTTGAATATGGCAGTAAATAAAATTTATAAACCTGCTTTCTATTCAACTTAAAACCACACAGATTTTTATATGAAAAATAAAATGTTGTTCGATATAACTATTGAAAGACTAAGTTAATTGTCTCGGCCTTAGAAGCACAGTGGTTCAACAGATACTATATACAAACTCTGTTGTATATGCTTATCATTTTTACAGAATTGGGCCTGGAATTATCAACAGCTTTTTAAATGCCAGGAGCTGCTTGCAGTGTCATTATTATATATTAGGCTAATGCTGAATTCTGTTTTTTATACAGTATTTCAATAAACATCTGCTTTGTGCCTGGTCCTATGGTATGCTCGGTGAATAATTAATGATCAAAAATGGCCACAGCTCCTGCCCTTGAGAGCCGCAATCAAGGGAGGGAGACAGATTATTACTAGCATAATGACCAAATAATTGTAGAAGTGCAAGCGGACAACTATGACATATTCTTCTTGACTAGGGTTAACAAATACATTGGTCTTAAGAAACTTTTAAGAGACACTTAATTTTTTTAAAGTTAAGGGGCAATAAGTGATTTGTTCTTATTGTAAATATATTATTCTTTTAAATATAATCCAAATTTTCACATGAGAAATTTTAACCTGATACTGATTCAAATGGAATCCCTTTAGAGTCATTATCAATTTTGCCAATATTTAAGAATTTTTAGGATCCTTTCATTGTACTCACAAATGACAAGTTGCTGAATTTATTGATTTCTACAATTTATAAAATTTTGTTTCTTTAACTACTTACAAAGCAACAGTTTATATGGGATATTTTAATGGATTTTGAAAATTTGTTTTTCAATGAGTTATCATAACTGCATTTTCAGTGATGTTTAATTTGTTTCTGATTCCAACTGCCTGCCAATGGAAGATGAAGACGTAGGTCAACACATTGGGTGGGCTGGTCAGCTAGTCCCAGAGAGGGAAAACGGAACTGGGAGACAGGGCTCACAGGTCCGGGAGAGCCTGCAGACCCCATGATCTCCAATTATTGACTCTTTACAGCCTTTGTAGTTCTCTAAACCCAACCCATGCAAAACTAATTGTAGGAAACTCTATAAATAGTAAAACAAAAAACAACGGTTTGTTCAACTTGTAGATTTGGTGACTAAGTTCAGTAATTTGGTCCTTTGGTAGATTGGCTTTTAGATGATCGGCTTTAGTCCATTTGGTTAAGAATTACCTAAAGCAGGTCAATCTGACTTGATCCTAAATCATCAGATAAGAATATTCTGGCAGCTTGAGGCCAGACTGGAGCCAGAACTGAAGGGTGAATGCACACTGATCAAGGAGGCAGAGAGACGTACAATAAGGCAAGAGTGCAGAAGGGCAGGTAACGGCCTGACTGGAAAGAGAATTAGAGGAGAGGAAGCAAGGGGTACTTCCAGCCCAACCAGGATGAATGCTGTAAGCTATTTTTAAGAGTTCTACCTTTGTCCTCAATCATTGGGAAGCAGTGATAAAATTACAAAAGGGAGTAGTATGATGAGATTAGGGTTTTGAAAAGCTCACTCTGGCTACAGTATGGAGAATAGATTGGGGAGCAGCTGGGGTGTATGCAGGGTGATCCAGCAGAAAACTGTTGCAATGGTTTGCTGAGCAATGACAGTAGCCTGGGCTGGGGCTGGAGGGAAGAAGACGAAAAGCAGCACATAGATGAGATCAGTGGTCCTCAACTGGGGGTGATTTTGCTCCAATGGGGTCAGTTGGCAATGTTTGAAGACATTTGTGGTCACAAATGGGATGAAGGAAAGTGCTCCTGGCATCTAATGTGTAGAAGTCAACGATGCTGCTGAACATCCTACAGGGTACATAACAAAGAATTATCTGCCCCCAAATTTCAATAGTTCCCAACCTGAGAAACCATGGACTAGAGAAATACCTAAGGAAACAGGGACTTCAGGTCAGAAATGATCTTTAAGTGTAATGCCAGATTTATCAGAATAAAATGCAATGACCACAAGAAAAACAACATGTGTCAGTAACTACTTTAGGGATAACAAAATGTAAATGAACAGGTGCAAATCAAAGCAGTCATTAAGTACATAATGACTATTATGTATTAAAATGCTTAGAAGGGATGGAAGCTGTAACTGCATTCCCAGCTTGACAGAAATACACAGTGACTAAATCTAGCATTGTCTGCAAAAGAGGCATGCATTTTACTTTGGTGACAGTCAGCAGGATCTAAATTTAGTTTATACACTTAGTGCATTAAAATAGTATCAAGAAGCTCAGGAAGTCTAAAACCATCACACTCCACATTTCTTTCTATACTGTTAATAGCTATTTGGCAAAATCCCTGTTGCAAGTGTGATTATAGCCTATTAAAAACATGTCATCTGCAAAGTTCTCCCAAAAAACATGAAATGAAATGAAAGCAATGATTCTAGATGAAATCAATGGCAACACAAAATCACAATGTAGACATTCATAAGGAATACTTCTTAACTTCCAAAGTTTTGTAAGAAGCATTTTGAGGCTTTATTACTGTTTACTAGAAAAGTTAAAATGCCCCCTGTCAAAGTTCCAGGGTTACAATGGTACATTAGAAAAACAAGTAATTATTTCTTTGAACAGTGGAAGGGCTGAGCAGGCCTATTACTGAAAAAGGTAAAAGATTAATATTGTACCTTTGTGCTTTAATTTATCTGTTTAATCTCTCTTCTACTCAAACAAACAAAGACCAGACAGATGAACATAAAGAGATTTCATTTTTCACTTCATTTCATGGAGTTTCAGAAACTTCTAAAATGCAGTTTGAGATTTGAAAAAATTGCTTTGTTTTATGAAATTTTAGTTCAAGATGTATTCCTTCCATTAAAGTACTCCCAATTGTTGCATTCTGTATTCATCTAAGCAGATACATACTACTAGAAGAATGAACTTAGAAGGAGTACATAACTAATGTCCTAAAGCAAGATTGATGAATAGGTTTTTTCCTACCAAGAGTCCATGACTAATAATAATAATAATAATAATAATAATAATAATAAATAATACTATCAACAGCTTCATAGTTAGAGTCAAACTAAACAATATTTTTTTTTACAGTAATACATGTCATTCCCTCTCCTCATGGCCAGATTCTTTTCCTGAGTTAAATACTTGAGATACAAAAAATATCTGGTTCAGTCATTCTGTCTCTTCAAATTTGTGCTACACTCTTCATGCCTGAACTCCTATGCTTATGACTATAAATAGGTCTTTAGCTATGTCCGTGGCTACTGAAATAAAGACTACATTCCCCAGCCTCTCTTGCAGCTATGTGTGGCCGTGTGAAAAAACAGGGCAACCAAGATTTCCCAATGTTTTCTTAAAAGGAAAGGAAACTACTGTGTGCTTCCTTCTTCCTATTGCCTGGAATGCAAGTCTAATGACTGACACCTAAGAAGCTGTACAGGACACTGTGGTGAAAGCTGTGTGCTGAGGACGTCAGAGGAAAAGTAGGAGCCTGGTTCCCTGACATGATGGAATACCATACCAAACATGGGTGAGCTACAAACTATGTTTAAATGAACAATAAATACATTTCTGTTATTTAAACCATTGTTTTTTTTTTAATTCTGTCATTATAGATGACTTTAATACAAACTAATACAGTACCTTCACAATCCCACTTTCTGGCCTGCTGTGTCTTCTGTCTTACTATGATTCTAATTTTTTAAAATTTTTTTAAAAGATTTTATTTATTTATTTTTAGAGAGAGGGGAAGGAAAGGAGAAAGAGAGGGAATAAAACATCAATGTGTGGTTACCTCTTGTGCCTTGCTACTGGGGGCCTGGCCCACAACCCAGGCATGTGCCCTGAATGGGAATCGAACCAGTGACCCTTTGGTTTGCAGGACCACGCTCAATCCACTGAGCTGCACCAGCCAGGGCTGATTCTAATTGTTATAGTCTTACTGTAGTTCAGGTTATTTGTTTTTAGGAACTTTTCCCACTGCCCATTCCTACAGAAATTTCTCTCTACATTGAATTAGGACTTGCTGTCTACACATTTCCATCTGATTTTGAGCTTTAATAATATTGTGTATAAAAATGTATTAATTTGAATTCACCCTATGCCTTCACAACTAGATAATAAATTTCTTAAGTTAGGAATTGTGCCTTCTACCTCTTTGTCATCTAATACTTTGCAAGAGTTAGTAGGTGCTCACATATCTGTTAGTGGTTTAATATACAGGAAAGGGAAGAGAAGGAAAGAAGGGAGAGGATGAAGAGACAGGAGAGGGGGAAAAAAGAGAGGGACAAAGAGAGAAAAGGACAGTTGAACAAATGATTAAAAGCAACATAGTATTAATGTTTTGTCTTAAAATAAATTTAATAAAAACTTTTGCATTTTCACACCTGCAGGCATTAGTTGCCCACATTATAGGATAGATTTAAGCACCTATTGGGTAAACATCATTGAACAGTATTTTGAAAAGCATAGTTGGGTAGGAATCTTTGGGGGTAGGAGATGACTCAACCTGACACAATCATTCCCCATGAGCCTAGAGGATAGGAATCTCCTCAAACCACTTTGCTGTTCTTCTTTGCAAAATAAATAAATAGATAACTGTAAATGAGAAAGGAAATTGGATAGGGTTTAAATTTGCTAGAAGCTCAGAATGATTACCATTTAAAACTCTCTCTTGAGTCTGAAATAAAACGAGAAACCATCTATGAACCAGGGTCAAGTTAGGTCAGAGATTCTCACTGGTGCTGACAGTGAAACTCAGTCTTCTTATGGAATTTGCCATATTTGAATTATCTTTTTGTACTACTTGCTTGAAGCAAAATTAGTGTTTACATTTCCTTATGCCTGTATATTTCTTAATCATGGCTTATTAGTTGATTTTGAACTTCTGAGTCTTAACAGTTTTGATTGTATATGTTTATTATTTATGTTTTTGGCTACCACATTAATTTAAACCTGATTCCTAATTTCTTTCCATTTTGCTTAAAACTCATGACTTTAAAGTGAATTTTGACTACAAGTAACACTGGCTGATATGAAATATCTCTACCTAATTTCATTTCCTGTCTTTTTAAAAATAAGCTGAGCCCTGGCTAGTGTGGCTCACTAGACTGAGCACCGGCCTGTGAACCAGAGTTGCTAGTCTGTTTCCCTGTCAGGGCACATTCCTGGGTTACAGTCCAGGTCACCAGTAGTGGGTGCTTGAGAGGCAACCACACACTGATGTTTCTTTTCCCTTTCTTTCTCTTTCTCTTCCCCTCTCTAAAAATAAATAAATAAAATCTTTAAAAAATAAAAATAAGCTGATTACCTTGGAAAATTTTAGATTTATTCCATTTGCTTTTGATAATAAAATTGTGCTTATTCTAGGAATGCAAGGTTGCTTAAGCATTCTAAAACCAATCTAACTCTTATCGTTTTAACAGAATAAGAATCATGCAACCATCTCAATAAGTATAAAACAAGCATTAAAAAAATAAAACATGTATAAATGACACATGGACAAAGCCAAAGGGGGGTGGGATCAAGGGTGGGAGGTGGGGTGGGGGACAGTGCTGGTGGGAAAATGAAGACAACTGTACTTGAACAACAATAAAAATAAATAAATAAATAAATAAATAAATAAATAAATGAAACATCCATTTTGACCAAAAATCTTAGTAAAATATAAACAGAATGAAAGTTTCTTAATTTTAAAAAAGGTTATTTATAATCAAAAAAGGTTAACTAAAAAAGGTTATTTATTTTATGCCAGTATGGTACTGGCATAAAAACAGACACATAGACCATTAGAACAAACTGGAGAGCCCAGAAATAAACCTGCACATACAGTCAAGTATATCTGCCTCAAATAGATTTAATAAAAACTTTTGCATTATATATAAATACATACAATGGAATATCATCCATCTGAAAAAAGAAGGATATTCTGCCATTTGTGATAAAATGGGTGAAACTAGAGAACATTACACTAAGTGAAATATGTCAGACAGGGAATGACAAACACTAGATAATCTCACATGTGGAATCTAAAAACATCAAACTCATAAAACCAGAATGGTGACTACCAGGGGTGAGTGGTGGGGAAAACGGGGAGGTGTTGATCAAAAGATACAAACTTTCAGTTACAAGATGAGTAAGTACTAGGGATCAAATATACAGCACTGTGACTCTAGCTAATAACACTGTATGCTTGAAATTTGCCAAAATACAGACCTTACGTGTTCTCACCACAGCAAAAAACAAAACAAAAGCAGGGAAGCTTTGTGACATGATAGATGTGTTAATAAAATAATGTGATTGTAGTAGTTATTTTTATTTATATACATGTACCATCACATTGTCTGCCTTAAATATACAAGATTTTTAATTGTCAAATACTTCTATACCTCAATAAAGGTCTGGAAATATTAACTACAAAATTCCTAAAGCAAATATCATAATTAAAAATTAAATAATGAAAAAATTCTCTCAGATTAGGAATGAGACAAAAATAGTATTTTATATTTACAATCAACATTATGCTGAAGGTTCTAGCTAATGTAATAAGATAAGAAAAGGGGGAAATTAAACTATTTACAATAGAATAAAACAGTAGTTACCCCCAAATAATCTCAACAATGATACACAAAACCTCTATATAGAAAACTATAAAACATTACTAAAATAAAGAAAACTCATGGCTATACCATGTTTGCAGATTGGAAATACTCAAGATTGTAAAGATGTCATTTCTCCAAATTGATCTATAGATTTGATGCAACCCCAATTAAAATTCCAGAAGAGGAGAAAAAATACCTTTTCTCCTCCTTTTTTAGTAGACAATATTATTCTAAAATTCATATGGAAACACAAGGGACACAAAACTAGGCAAGACAAACTTAAAGAAGAGCAAAGTGGGAGGAAGGGCTCATCTGCATTTCAACATTTATTATCAAGTTATAGTAATTAAGACAGGTATTTGCTTAAGGCTAAATAAAAAAATCTAAGAAACAGTTATAATAAGTCCAGTGCATATGTGGACAGTACATTTATGGTAGAAGAGCAGCAGGGAAAGGGTTGTCTTTTAAATAAATGGTGCTTTAATTCATTGTATATTCATATGGGGGGAAAAACCCTGAATCTTGAGCCAAACCTCACGCCATACACAAATGTCAATCCCAGATGGATTCTAACTCTAGACATGAAAGTTAAAACAATAGGTTTTTGTAACAAAATAAAAGGAAATATTTTTTGTCCTTGGGGTAGGCAAGGATAGCTTAAGAAGAAACAAAAGGTCCTAAACACATAAAAAAAATCTAATAAATTAGAGTATGTTAAATTAAAGTCTTCTATTTATATAATATGCCATTAATAAAGTAAAAGCCATCACAGAGTATGAAATACATTCAATTCACATATAGCTGCTCCCCCACTTAAAGTGGGATTATATCCCAACAGACTCATCGTAAATTGAAAATGTCCTAAGTCACAGTGTATTTAATATACCTAACGTATCATAGCTTAGCCTAGCCTACTTTACATGTTCTCAGAACGCTTACATTAGCCCACAGTAGGGCAATATCATTTACGTTGTTTACCCTCCAGATTACATGGCTGACTGGGAGCTGCAGCTTGCTGCTGCTGCCCAGCATCATGAGAGAGTATTGTAACGCACATCGCTAGCCCCGGAAAAGATGAAAATTCAAAATTCCAAGTATGGTTTCTACCGAATGGGTACTGCTTTCACACCATCAGAAAATTAATTTGTTAAATCAAATCATCATAAACTGAGGACTGTCCATATTTGACAAAGGATTCATATTCAGAATAAACAACCTTTACAAATCATTAAAACAAAGGATTGACAAACCAATGGAAAATGGGCAGGATACTTAAATAGGTACTTCACAAGAGAAAATATCCAATTTTTATAAAATTATAAAAAGTTAGCCTCATTATTTATCAGGTAAATGCAAATTAAAACCAAAATGAGATGCTACTATGAGAATAACTAAAATGAACAGTCTAACAGTACTCAATGTTGGTAAAGATATAGACAAATTAGGTCTCTCACATACTGTGAATTTCCCAGTTTGGAAAACCTTTCGATGAAATATCTTATTGATGAAAATACACACACCATTTAATCAAGTAATTCTACTTCTAGGGTGTATGAATGTGTGTATATGTATTTATGTATACATGTGTAAATACATGTATGTAAATACATATGTATGTATATATGAGATATATATTTTCCATTGGAGAGATATATGTATATATATTTCTTTATAATAGTATTATTTGTAATAGCTTCAGACTGGAAATAACTCAGAGGTTTCTCAATAGATAAATAAATTATGGTATATTTGGAATGGGGGTTATTATTCAGTAATAAAGCTAACACAACATATATCTATATCCAACATTTCAAAAGAAGCCTGTTACAAAAATATATATCATATGATTCAGTTTATAAAATTAAAAAACAGGTAACACAGCTATATTAGAAATCAGGATGATGGTTATCTTTGAGAAGGAGATTTGCAGTCTTATTGATTTAAGATAGGCACAAGGAGGCCTTCTGGGTTGCTGATCATTTTCTATTTTTTGACGTGGGTAGTAGTTACTTAAGTATATGAACTTTGTCTTAATTCATTAAGGTAAACACTTGTTTATGAACTCTTTGGAGCTATTTTATACTTTGATATAAATTTCATTTAAAATAACTTGTCTATTATCAATTTTCTTCTTTTATTTCTCCCCACCTATCCTGATTATCACTTTAGAGTATTAAATATTAAAACCTAGGACCTTGAGGTCTTCAGAGGAAATTTATTTCACATCCATTACCTCAAAACTCATAACAACCCTCTGAGAGATAAGAAGTAATGAAAGGTGTTTTTTATAATAGATGTATAAATTGAGATTCAGAGGTAGTTAAATTTTGTTCCCCCATTGACACATCTACAAAGTGGCAGAGTTCAGTTAAGACATCAATTGTTGATCTCACAATGCCGTGCTTCCCACTGGAGCCATTTAAAATAATATGCAACTAGAATGAATGATCTATGATTCAAATAACTGGATGTTTTTTATTCTGACTAAACTCATTGTGAGTCAAAAAGTGCATTGCTATTTTCTCTCAGACCTCTTTGTTTCAAAAAATAAGTGCATTTATTAAGGTCACTAACAGAGGGACAACATTTCCACTTATTTATGTATATATTTTTCCACATCAAATAATGTGTATGAATAATGTTTCATACCTTTTTAAAGGTAGCAATAAATTTCAAGTGTGGGTAGGATTATGTTTTGGATGCTGTTTTAAAACTAAACTATAGTGATATTACCAAGCTCTTCCAGGGACCTTATGTTTTAAAGTTTGCTACTTGAGTTTTCTAGTCTTAGGGAAAGAAAGAATTATTAGTCTTCCCTTCTAGTGGATATACAATTAGAAAGATGAAAGACAAACATTTTAGACCATGGTTAGAGAAACAGGTTAGAATATTTTGCCAATAAAATAATGAGTATGACTACTCTGTATAACTTAAATATTATTTGATCACTATAGAACACAGCCCCAGCTTCCACCAGACGTTTTAAAATTGCACACCTTTCGTAACAATGGGTACCAGGAAAAAAAGTTCCTATGACTTGACATCACTTACACTATTGGAAAAAGCATAATTCAGAGGTTTGTGAACCCAGTGATGATTCACCCTTGAATGTGGGAAGTGCTTCTTGTCTCATTGTTGATGGTAGTGCAAGAGTACAAACTTTTTGAAAGGAAGTTTGGCAAGTGGTATCAACAGCCTAAAATGGGCATTTCCTGAGGCTCTGTAATTCAATTAATAGTAATTATTCAAGGGAAATAACTAATGACACACAAAGATTTACCTGCGAAGATTTTTGCTATAGCACAGATAAATGACAAATAATAAAAAAAATTAAATTGTCCACTGCATATTAAAAAATAGGGCACTTTGGAGCCATTAAAAATAACACTGTAAATGAAGAATTGTTGTGAGATGGTATTTGGCCGGCAAACAAATATTCAGATCCTGTCCGTAACCAGTCACCTTTCATCCGGGATGCAACCGAAGGGCACATGCACACGTGGACGGGTCAAACAGAGGGACATTCTGCTAAGGCTCCTGTAACTTTTAATACTTCGATGACAGCAGAAATAGTTCTTTCTGATATATTTTTCCTGCATCAGCAGGATCTGGCTTTAACTAGTTATAGTGTGCACTTTCCTACCCATTCCCACTCTTGCGACCCTACTCCCTTCAAGCAGGTTCAGAACACAATTTCTGAATTTCTGTCCTGCTTTATTTGATGATTTCGCCCCACCCCCTGCCCCGTTTCCATGTACAGGGCTAACATGAATTGTTGGATCTATGTATTCTTCTCCTGGTTTCTTTACACTTCCTACTGTTCTTGTTGTAACTACAAAGTAAAAGTCCTTTTATTTTTAAAAATGATCTCTTGTACCCCTTATTTCTGATCCCTTACGTCCTGATTCCAAATCCTAGCAATAGTTTCCTTGTCCACCCACCACATTCTGAAGCCTTTTTGCTTTTTCACTGTGATTTAACTCTGTCTCTGAAAAAAAACTGTTTACTAGAATTTTGGTTGATTATGGCACAGGCCTGAATAAATTTCACTGAGTTTTTATTCTTCCTCCACAGAAGAAAAAATATACCCCTCAATAGTGGCAATGCCCAATCTTATTATTATTGTTGGTGTTGTTATTTATTATTATTATTATTAAACTTCCCTACCCAGTGAGGCTGAATCAACACTTTGGTTCTCTGAAGCTCGTAACTGAGACTGGAGCTCACGTCCTGTAGCTTAAGGTCCCAGATCAGGAAGGAAAGTCACCCCTAAAGAGGTGGAAGGCAACTAACTAGTGGAAAAATGGCTTGGGTTTGCAGAATCTCAGCTTTATGCTCTCTTTGTGAATGTCTTTTAATGATTTAGAATATAAAGAAATAATGAGAAATAATTAAATGGGACAAAAAGTGCCTTCTGAATAGTATGTAAAAAAGAATCCCATTCTGTTATTAAACACAAAACAACCAAACAACTGTCCCCCACAGCCACACACAGAGTGAAGACGGGAGGGACTGGTGGCTGGTCGCACCTGTCTCCTAGAGGACAGTGTATGGGGACAGTTGTTGGGGCAGCTAATTTCTCTTATATTTCCAAGTCTATTTTTTAACTGGTTAACAACAACAAAAAAACATTTAATATTTCACCATTAGAGATGTAATGTTCTTTTCTTTTTTAAAAATCGTGATTACTTTACCTTGAATACTCTAAATAAACCACATTAAAGGCCTAAATTCTTTGTTTTTAATTTTCCCCAGTTCCCCAATGTCATCACCTTTTAGTACCATTATCATGTGACATTCCCTTATTTTTAACTATAAAATGGTAAATATTATGTATTTAAGAAAGAATAGTTTTGCACATTTGTAGAAGATGGCCTTACAACCTTCTAATCATCATCATCATCACCATCATCATCATCACCACATACTAGTATAATCTGCTTTTCAAGCCCAAGATTTCCCAAACCTCCCATTTATATTCACAGTCTAGTAGCAGGAGTCTCCTTTAGGAGATCAAAATCATACAAAATGCCAGTGACTATTTCTAAACATTCTAAATGTGTACTCTGTATCTCCTTTGTGTTCAGATTAGAAATAATTCCTAGGCAGATACACGCCAGCGCTCAGCTTCCTGGTGGGCCATTGTTGCGCAGCTGCTTCCGTTCACTCTGGAAAATAGTTATATCTTCACTCTCTGCTTAGCAGCGAAAACAACAAACATGGCATCATAAACAAAACCAGAGACACGGGAAGTCACTTCCACTCACCTTCTAAGCTTCCTTTATTTTCAAATGGCGACCTAAAATATTCATGTGCTACCATGATGTGGTTGAACAAACAGAGAGGCATGTCCTCTTACTTATATTAATCCACCATTGCCCACAGCCTCCTACCAAGTCAACCATTTACCCACATCTTCCTCATACATGAATGAGGAAGGCAGAAAACAATAATGGTCATGGCAAACAATGTTTGTCAAATAATGTTAGAATCAACAAGTGAGACAACTAATCAATCTTCCTAATAGCATGACAAATACACTGAATCTCATTTTAAACATTCACTGGCACTGGGAAAACAAACACAACTTCGTTCATCCACAGAATAACCTATTTCCACCAGGGATGTCCGACAAGGCCCAGAGCTACCTATCCTTCCTGAGAATTTAGGAAACATAAGTGAATAGTGAATGCAAGTTTATTTTCTAAATTAAAATTTTAAGCACTTCAAGTGAAATAGCAATACTGAAAGTAATTTAACATCTTTAAAGATAATTCAAAGTGCTTAACTCATTTAATATAATTCTCTCTTAACATTGTTAGAGAGTCTCCATTTTCCTAGTGCTCTTTAGAAAGGACAAAATACCCTTTCTTTCACCATAATTTTCCCCTTGTCTATATCTAATTCAAGAGCTTTCTATGAGGAGACTTGAAAAATGGATAATTACTGCTCTGGGGCCTCTTGTCAACTATGAACTTGGGAATTAGGGTTTCTGGCTGAATTAAATTTTCTTCATCTACAAGTATCTTTTTTTTTTTTTCTTTTGGTAAAAGTTTCCCAGAGAAGCTCTCTTAATAGCCACTGGCAAAGCCCATAATTCTACTACGGAAACAATGAGATCTATTTTCCAGATCATCAATCTTCATTCTCCAGACAGATACAATTGTTTGAAGAGTTGCAATTACATTATCCCTTGGTGCTTCTTCAGCCTCCACATTTGACTGATTCCACAGTTAACAATTAAAAGGCCAAAGGAATTGAGGATTAATTTTTATCTCTAATAATAAAAAGATCATTGCATTGAATTTCTTGGTATCAGCATCATTGCCCTCCTAATTAAAAGTGCAATAGCTGTATAATCTTGCAAAAGGGAAAATGGAAGTCAATACCCATGCATGGACTATGCAATTCCAGGGTAGTAACTGCAATCATCCTGACTGTATGGACAACACAACTTTTTAGCATTTATAAATAAATCACTTTAAAGTGCTAGATCCATTCTCTGATGTTAACCATCACATGTTTTTGAGTAGCAAATTATACTTAGCAAGAGTTAGGTCTGGTAGATTCTGAATAAAATGTAGATAATCAGGACGAACCACACACAATATCATCCTATGTGTGTTCTCCTTTGGTTGGCATTGCAGGCCAACAGGACACAGTGCCTAGCTGCCTTCTAGTAACTAGGAAGAGAGTAGGGGCTGCCTTTCTTCACGTTCCCTTCTCTTCTCTATTGGCACCATCAGTCCCTTCAACTCATTATGTTACGATCAGTTCTGCTCATCCAGGTGTTTCCCCTCAGTGGCTCTAGTGAGAGATGCGCCCCCTCCACTGCCTGGCCTAGAGGTTCTGATGCTACAGGCCTCCCCTGGACCCAGGACCCTTCACTGTTCACAAGCAGCCACAGCATGGATGAGGTGTGGTCTTACGGCCACTTTGCAAGAAAAAAGAAACCCTGCCACGTGCAGTGAGCTTCCAGAGTGCTCATGGCCTCCATATTTTGAGTACTTGGCACTTGAGCAACTCAGATGTGATAACAATTCAAGAAAAATGACACTAAAAAGATGTAGGCCTGGAAAAGGCAGGATTTATGTTAGAAATTAGCCTGGGGGAAAGGCTCAAGATTTGGGTCTTAGTATGTGCTCTTTTACACCCTTGGGTCTGAGTCTCAACTTCTTCCCCTTTAAAGTTCGGCTGTAGGACAAGCAGAAGGTAAAGGGTGTGAATGACAGTCTGCTAGACAGGACAATGCATTGTATGTATGATTTAAGGTAAGTTTTCTTGATCCCCAAAGCACAATTTCCTCAATTTGCCCTTCTTTAAAAGCAGGGGAAAGAAAGCAAAATTCCATGATATCACGCCAGAAATCACCAAATTTATACAATAATTCTATTTTAACACACACAATGATCTTCATCTGCTAAAAACGGAATGGCTTTCACCTTACAAAATGGAAATTTTGTTTAAATATATACACCTTGAAAAATTACACCTGTGGGCTGCTGAGAATTATTTTACAACTTTATTTTTTTGGTCAATTCTCTCATAAAACAACTAACTCATCAAGCCAGAATTTGTATTGTGTTATCAAAACACCTCCATATTGATGTTTCAGGGCAATGCTGTATTTCAGAATTTGTAAGCTAATCTCAGTGTCAAGACTCACCTTCCGCAAAACTATCACAGCCCTAATTTTAACTCGGTGCAGCACACTTCCGTCACTTCTCCAATATTGTCTGGCATGATTAAAAGCCATCAAGATATCCATGAGTGCTTGAGTTGAATCCTGTACTAAATGGGAGCCAGTCATGAAGGAAATGGTCCAAACTACTGCGAGACTCCTCGGGGGAAGGTGACTATTACTGGGTTACCTTTAAAGAAATAGGATAACAAGTAACCATTGACTTGAGGGACTTGCACATTGTAATCTGTCTTTTGGTTCCTATTTCACAGGGTCGGTGCTATTTGGGACTCTCTTAATGTATCCCGTAAACTGTGAGTTTTTATGTTTCACAATGATTGGGATGGACTGTGTTGCTTCAACCCATCACTCACTAACTAACCTGACGGCACTGCTGTGAGTCGTATCTCAAAGTCCTGCCATGCTGTTCTTTCTCACCTTAGAGATAGCACCTCCATCTCAAATGATCCAGACCAATGCTGAATTGCTACTATATCCACATTGTCACTGTGTTCCCTGTGTATATGATGAAACAAGCACCATGAGAGTATATAGGCCAGTGATTTAGAGAATGCTCCTGGAGTCTGATGGACCTGGGTTCAGTTGCCATTGGTGAGTACTAGCCGTGTGGCCAATAAGGTGTTTGTGTCCCTCTGATTCTCAGTGTCCTCACCCATAAAGTGGTGCTGACAACACTACTGCCTCACTGGTTTGTGTGAAGATCTAAAATGCTGCATGCGTCATAGCTGAAGGGCTGGTGAATGTATTTGTTCAGCTACAGGGAACTACTATATGTATCAGTGCTATCATTAATGACAAGGGCATATACTTTAGATTTACAATTTGTTCAAATTATGGTTCTGCTTTTCAACTTTTTCATTTGTAAAGCGGAGCTGGAACCAACAGCCTTACAGATCTGGTGTGAACATCGGAGTTAAATATATTAAAATCCTAGGCAAAAATGCCTGACATGAAGTAAGCACTCAATGGATGGCAGCCTTGTAATAATTATACACGGAAAGTGCCTTTGGCTATGGGACTATAATCCACATGCCATATCAAGTTGTTAAAAGTTTAAAAGCTTTCTGATACCTTTCAGTGTTGCTTTTGTCACTCTCTCATGTTCCTAGTCCTGGAGGAAAATGATCTGGGCGGTAGTGCACCCAGCCTTTCGCATGCTCCAGCACCAAGACCTCTGTCTCTGCCCGCTCAGTTTCCTTCCCCTCCCGCTTCCCAGGTGGTCCTGCTGCCGGGCAAGTCTCTGGGCCCGTTGTGGCCCAGAAATGAAAGAGAGGAGGAAGAGTCGAAAGAAGGGAGTATGAGGGTTCGAGTGGAGGACAGGGAAGACTTTAGAGAAAAGATGCTTGAGGATCTGAGGGACAGAGGGCAAAGAGATGAAGCGGGAGGGAATTTCCTGAAATACTGTTTTGTTGTATATATCCTCATCTGAATATTCAAAGGAAGTAAGTAAAAGCCTTCATGAAAAAGAAAGAGGAGGAGGAGAAGGAGAAGAAGAAATAATAAAAGAAAATCCTCCCATTGTTGGACTATGTTCTTTGAGTGCCAGTACTCTGTGTCAAATATGTCATGGCTTCTACTGGGTAAAAAATACTGGGGTCTGAGTGACTTCCACTACTTCCCGGGGCAGAAATGCCACAGGAAATCAATCAGGCATTGCACAGATACAGGGGCTACTTGATATCCAAGATGGTAGCCATTCAAGGGAAACGCCTTTAGAACTCTTAACATTCTGGAGAACCTGGAGGCTTATAGTTTGCCAATGGTAGGACAAGGAAGAAAAGCTTCTCAAAGGAAATCAAAGAACCAAGGAATGTGGTGACTAGGAAGGAGACTTTTTGTGAGACCTGACCCCGAGTATGCATCCCTCAGTGGAACTGGAGACAGAGTTAGGAAGCACCTGGAGCTCTACAGAAACTGGGTCCGGCACCAGGAAAACACCATAGAGGTGCGCAAGGTAGCAGTGCATAAAGGAGACTACACAAGAGAGAGAACTTGGGAAAGAAAAGAAAGGGAACATGGAAAACAAGAGTGTGGGAGAAGAAACAGGAAGCTTACTGGGCTATGCACCCATGGCGGTTAAGTGTTGTGCAATGGATATTTTCCATCTCCCCTTCCAAGAGCAAAAATGCCCTATTCTCAACCCTGCTCTGTGCCCTGAGACACTGACCTTTGTCCAGCAAGAGACCAGACAGCAAGAAGAGAAGAAGGGCAGGTGTTTGCTTGCCTCTTCATTTGTTTTTACCCAAGACAAAACTTCCTGTTTGATTCCTTCCTGGAGGCAGCAAGCTGACTCTCTCCTTCCTGGAAGACAGCATCTTCCTGTATGTCCGTTGTCCCTCTCCTGAAATTCCAACTCTCCGCCTTTGGTAATTGCCCCCTTCTCCAGCTGCCTTGAGGCCGAGGGACAGTAATTGATGCCAGCTGTTGCTACCTCCCAGCCCTGCACTCTCTACCATTTGTTTTCTTAACCCTGCTCATACCTTTGAAAATGTTCCCTTCATTAAACTCTCTCTGATTGCCCTACTTAAGTGTACCATCTGCTACTTGCACAGACATCAACTGATGGACCCAGGTCACAGAATAACTGCACAATGAGAAAAGGCAAAGGGGGACCGTCACCCTCCTATAGAAGGCAGAAAAGGAGAGAAAATGTGAGGTGAGAATGAAATACTGAAACTTGGGTTAGAGGATGTTTATTAACTTCATGTGAATCCAAAGCTAGATTCATGCAATGTGATCTATTTGTAATTATTTTCAGTGATATTTTTGTAAGATAAGGCAATAATATATTTTGCAGGATTTCGTTATTCTTAAAACGAGCTGATATGCATTATTGCACAATAGAAAGAGACAGGTTCATATCCCATTTTCATTACTTACTGTGTTAAGTTACTTCCTCTTTCTATGCCCCAATTTTCTCTTCTGAAAAATAGGGATGATGAGACCTTCTTCAGGGGATTCTTATGAGATTAAATGAAACCCTACTGGGTGCATGCTTGCTCACAATAAATTCTTGATAAAGGACAGTTGTACTTTTTATTCTTGTACTTCATCAAATCTGTTTCTACCATAAGTCTCAGTTTAAGAACTCTCACAGGATCGCGCTTTCATCAAAGGTGCTTAAATCTGGGTGAACTCAGTCAGTTCCCTCAGCACAGATTTAGATCTAGGTGAAGATTACTCCGGTCAATTCCTCCCACACTAACCTTGCTGGCAGGGGAGTTGTGGCCAGGTTCCAGCAACCAGCACCTCTGTCATATTCCCCTTTGGTGATAAATGATCTAAAGAGTTTAATTATTCAGAAATATGTTCAAAATCACATCAATTTGTACTGTACAGTGCACTTTAAATCCTTTAGTGATTAATCCAAGTCCTAAGAATTTCTCTTGAAATTTCTAAAAAAAAAAATTAGTAATACAAAATTAAAAACCCTAATATGACTCAAAAATGTAGTCTTCCATCTTTAGTCTTTCCCCTCTGTCCTCACTAGAGTTTTCCTCCTTGCTCCTCCTGTTCACAGGAGCAACTCCTTGCATCTCCCCACGCACACTTGTTCTTTCACCTTCCAGCTCCGTACCCTGAGGTACTCTGCAAGCCTGGACCACACAGGCTCTGGTGACTTAGTGAGGTCCCTGCACCAGCAGGATCCCATCCCTGTGAGCTTGTTAGAATATACAGTGTTCAACTCTGCCGAAAAGTATGGATCAAAACACACCTTTTTAAGTTTTGGAAGCATTGGTTTAGAATACTTCTAGTCAGGCACATTTTTTTCTGGACATAGGAAGTACACAATTCGGTCTACATTTATTAGAATACCCCAATAGCAATGGTCACTAATCTGTTTATGACAAGGTACACTCACAGGATGACACACACTCACATAAAGGAGTCACCTTTGGAGTGATTCTCATCCCACCCACCCTGCACACACCTTTTGTGAGTCACTCTGTAACATTGGCTAGGACCCTGAGTGACTGCAGTGGGGAGGGGAGAAGCCCTCACCATGTCTCAGCACCTGTAACCCTGTCCCCTAAGTACACAAGCAATAGAGAGACATTAGTTATAATCTTCTATCCTTTACTGACTGTCTCAAAATGAACTCAGCTTGGAAATGAAGGGAATAATGAACATAATGAACTACTTCTGGTACAGAAATTCTTAAAGAATAACTGAAAAGCATTTTACAGTTTCGAACTTCTCAGAGCTTGAAACTAATGAAAACAACCCATAGTTCTATTGGCTAAGATTTTTACATTTGTATTCTGCTCCACAGAGCTGTTCTTGCAACTGATAAACATGTAACATCATTCAATACACCCTTCATGAAATAATCACTGGCACAAAAAGATTGACAGAACCAAGAAAGCAATAACTGCCTGTCTTGGTAAACAGACATTTGGTGGTTATATCTCCTGTGGTCCTGAGAAACAAAACCAAACAAATATGAAGTAACCACGTTTTTGTCTGACTGTAATATTAACCTTTGGATAATAAGATAGCAAAAGGCAGAAAAGGAATTCTACATACTAAATTCTCAGGTAACTCAAGTTTGTATAGTCAAAAAATTTGCCTTTTTTCTTATAAGAGGAATGTCAAAAAATGTACCAGCGGCCCAAATAGATATGAAGGTTAAAAATATCAACATGATAATTAATGGACTCATTTACATTCAAATATAGAAATTTATCTATTTTAGTACTACATTCAGCAAAGAAAACTCAAAGAAATAGCTAATGATTGTTAAGAAAGATAAATGAGAAAATATCTCTTAATGATCCAAATTCATTATTATTCTTAAATTCTGTGCAGGAGTTTTTATGCATCATTGTCAACTTGTAACTTAACTGAGCTGATAACCGACTCATAGTCCTGTGGATCTTTTGTCTTGTATCATGTCTAAATGTACTTCATTTAAAGAATTATACAGTTAGGATATTTAAGTTGGTATTTTTAGAATAGGTGAAGAGATGACAAGTTTATTGCCGGATTATAGAGAAAATGGAACAGCTCTCAGCTTGGCTGTATTAACACTTTTTAAAACCCTGGATTTGTATCATTGAAGTGCTATACAAATATTAGTCACTAATTCCAGCAAGTTATGAAATCTGCTTCTAAAGTATGTGTTTGAATTCTTTCAGAAAAAATACAAAATTTCCCATAAGCTGACATTTAAACATTAATAGACACCCCGCCAGCATGCTGGCTGGCACACGGCTGTACCATTTCTACAGCAGAAATTTAATAAAAATGTTCTAGGGATAGTTAAGTGGTTTGGACCTCGGGACTTTAAAGCACAGCAACTATAGGCTATTGAAAGAAGACATTTGTGAACTTTGGCTTATCTTTTTACCCTTTGACTTATTCTATGTTGAAAAAATGTTTTTCTCTGTATTTCCTTAGGACCATATGATTCTTGCTTTTATATTTGGTCATTTAAGTTGGGTTGGTTAGCTATGTTAGAAAATGATGCAACAGAGATCACAACGAGAGAGATGATGCTCTCATAGGTCAGGAAGTTTTTACTCTGGTTCATTGACTGTACCGCTGACTAGGTAGCCATGGAATTTATCACCCAACCAGGGACACATTTGAGAGTGAAAAGGGGTAAGATGAATAATTATGCCAGTTTACATCCTATGCAAAAATCAGTGCAGAATGGATCAAGACATAAATGTAAGAGCTAAAAGTGAAATACTACTAAATGAAAACATAGAGGTAAATCTTCATGATTTAGGATTTGGTGAAGGATTCTTAGATATGACACCAAAAGCACAAGCAAGAAAAAAAATAGGTAAATTGGAGTACATCAGAATTTTTAAAAGTTGTGCTTTAAAGGATAGCATTATAACTGCATAGAAACTTCATTTCTTTAATGCAACCTTTTCTCCTGTCTTTCCTTTTGATTCCTTACTCACTTTCTTCCTTCTCCCTTGCACATCCACTCCCTTAATCATTAAGCCCTCAGGGCAATGAGGTTCTGTCAGCATCAAATAATCTTAGGAACAAAGAATCTGCTGACCACAGAGACAGAGTTTCAGTCAAACTAGACATAACATGTAGGCCTCAGCTGTATTTCAGATCCAGACCCAGATAAGTGAAAAGACCCCACAGGCCATATACCCTTGTGAAACCAAACAAAGCAATGCCATGGCTGACATCAGGACCAGATGCAATGATCGACTGCCCCTACCTTAGCCTGACCAATCAGCAGAGTCACCATGATTAATGGTTTTGCCCCATATAACCCATCCCCTAGAAGCCATCATGGAGCCAGGTCTCTGAGGATAAGCTCACCTGGGACTCCAGGTTTGGCACCATTTTTAAAAATAAACTTTTATTTTTTTTGCTGCAAATCCTTGTTCACATTTGATTGGGCTTTGTGTGCACAAACAAACTCCCTTAGTTCAGTAACGCCATCAAGAAAGTGAAAAGACAACCCTCAAAATGGGAGAAATATTTTCAGATCATAATTTCATTAGAAACATATATCTAGAATACATAAAGAATTCTCACAATTCAATAATAAAAAAGGACAAAAATCTCAATTTAAAAATGGCTACAGGATTTGAATAATAGATTTCTCTAAAAAAAATGCACAAATGGTCAATAAGGACATGAAAAAGTGTTGACATAATTAGCCGTCAGAGAAATGCAAATCAAAACCACAACAAGATACCACTTCGCACCCACCAGGATGTTATACCACACATACCACAGTTGAAAAGCCAAGTCTTGGCCAGGGTGTGGGGAATGAGAAGCCTCATATATTGCTGGTACAAATGCAGAGTGGGGCAGCCACTTTGTAAGGCAGTCTTGCACTTCCTCTGATGATTAAATACAGAGTTACCAGGTGAGCCAGCAATTCCACTCTTAGATATATACCCCCAAAAGTGAAAAGATAGGTCCACACAGGAACTTGCAGATGAATGTTTATGGCAAACAACGAATAGAAGGAAACACTGAAATCTCAACCAAAATGTGACATATCCATTTAATGACACAGCATTCTGTCATAAAAACAAAGTACTGACACATGCTGCAACATGGATGAACCTTGAAAACATGCTAAGTGAAAGAAGCTAGTCACCAAAGACTACTATAAAGTTACTACTATATGTTTGCATTTATACTAAAGTCCAGAACAGGGAAATCTGTACATACAGCAAGTAGATTAACTGTTCCTTAGGGTTGGAGGTGGCAAGGGGAGGGCAGATGGGGAATAAAGGACAGAAGCTAAAGGTTACAGGGTATCTTTCTGAGGCAATGGGAAATGTTCTAGAATTGACTGTGGTGACGGATGCACACGCCTGAGAATCTACTGAAAACCTCTGAATTACACACTTTAAATAGGTGAGTTGTATGGCATGTAAATTATATCTTAATGAAACTATGAAAAGAGAAAAAATTTAAAAATCATGGAGAGACCATTAGTACAAACTGGGTTTATACGGGCAAATTCTGATGCACTCACCTACCTTTAATCTCACCCAAGTGACTGACCACCTCACTCACTTTCTAGAGAAAGACAGGTAAGAAAGTTGATCATTCACACATACTGACACCGCCTGAAAACACAAGTTGAAAAATACATCTTCATGAAGTGGCTAGGGAAGAATTTTTCAGATAGAGAAATGTCAACGCGCTCAGAGGCATTCTTACGCACGGTGGCCTCCAGACCCCCCTTCCGTAAGCCTGGATCACAGCACCACACTGCCGTTCACTGGACGGGTGCTCCAGGCTCTCCCAGTGCCAGAGCCCCACCCTCACACAAGTCCAGCGCCGTAAACTCTCCAGGAACTTTGCATTTAAAAAGCTACAGAAACTTTTTATCTCACCATACATGTTATGCATTAATAACAGGCTTTGAAAATTTAGTATGGTTTTTATTTTGAATTATAATATCCTTAGTGCTGGGACCATCTACTGGTCCAATCTGGTCTGGGAGGAAGGAAATGAGGACAGACGTGTCCAAATAACAATGTCCCAGCTTAGCGTAGGCACAGTCTGAGCAAGGACCAGTGGGAATCAGAGACCGGAGCAGCATTCCCATCCCCCACTGCTTTAGTCAGTACAAGAATTTGGTCCTTTAAATGACCCTTCAGATGGGGGAGCCCCCAATGACCTGAGATGAAATGTCCCATCTGACCACAGAGTCAGATTTAATTTTGTTTATGAAGATAAACATATGTGGAATTTTTTTGCACAGCAGATTTTTTTGAGGTGAAATTCATACCCACTTCACTTCCTCTGTCCCTCTAAACATGATTATAAACTAATCCTTTTAGCTTCTGCACAATCCAGCTGGAGATCAGAATGTAAGATCCTTACTGGTACTATGGTTTCAAGATGATTCTACTCATGAGAATTTATGTGCTCTTTTCCTTTTTCAGTATATTGAAACAATATTTGTAAATGTGTAAATTGTACAACTAAATTCTGTAACAAATGGAGTTATTCAAAAGAACTCGTTAACCAAATAACCATTTATGTATGTGAAGAGAGTTTTCAACCAGTATTAGGATATACAGCCATCTTTCAATAAAACGTGGCTAAAGCAGTAGGCATGGTAAAAATTAAAAAATGTCACAAAGCTTTTAAACTGGGTTTTTTTAATAACCATCATATATATGGAAGATTCTTGAAGGCAATTATTATTTATCTACTCTGACACCTCACGAAAGCATTTCACCATCTGAGAGGATAGGATAACTTAGAGTATCACATAAATTCCAGAATCATTTATTCAAATCAAATATCCATTTTTACATCAAGGGCAACTACTTCCTCATAAAATAACAGTGCAATATATTATCTAGATAGAAGTGAATGTTACATATTTATAACTCAGGTTGGTAAATCTCAATCATATTATTATTATGCTGTTAAACTGGAAATATGCAGAATTGAAGAGTGAGCATAATAAAGTCATTTTATTCTGCACAGAACACCCAAAATTCAATCTAATATAACTTCCAAGTACCAGAGGTTTAATGTTCATGATATTTATTGAAAAATCTTCTCTTTCTTTGACTAAAGTCAATAAAAAGTCAACTCAAAACTATTCAGTGGAGCTAAAAACCATTGCATTTAACTACAAGATCACCAAGATAAGAATAAAACCAAGAGGTCATCTTTATGATCCCTGATAGCTAATGCTTTAGTGATTTGCTTCTCAACCCCAACACCAGTTTATTTAAATATTTTCCCTAGACTGAAGTTTGACCAATATTTTATGTTAATGCACTTTTTACTAGCATATTCATGTTTGATTTAGAGTTAATGCAGGAAATAATATCAAATAAATTATAAATATGCTAGAAAGTCCTTTAGGTTTGGAGAAGACAAACTTTTTTTCTTATGATAAAGTATACATAAACTTTACATTTTAATCATTTTTAAATGTACAGTGGCATTAAATATATTCACATTGTTATACAAACATTGCTACCATTCATTTCCAGAACTCTTACATATTCCTGAACTAAAACTCAATACCCACTAAACTCCTATTCTCCCCTTACCCCATGGAGGAGACAATTTTAAATAATATGTTTTTCAAAAACATTTTGTAAGTTGTAATTATACTCTTAAGAAGAAGCCCCCAATCAAAGGGCTCTAGGTTCTGTCCTTGCACTTCAGAAACAAAGACTGAACACCATCATGTGCTGAAATATTTTTGGCATCAGTGACACACGCCATTGTAGGCATATCTGTTGATGTCATAGAATACTCATTATTTGGATTTTAGCTATGCGATTATTTTTAACTCAATGGAAATACTGTAAATATACAGAATAATAAGTTCTCTCATGATTTATTAATTCCTGCTTTTAATAAAAGATTCAGAATATATATAAGGATGTGGATAGGAAATGGTATGTTGCATCTGAATACCCACAGGGCAACCCTGGTGTACTTGAACAGGGCGGTGTTTTGTATAATTTTCCTAAGGATGGCTACAGATTTACACAGTTATCTATGCTTCCATATACCATATCCTCTGTGGTCAGGCAAAGGCACTATGAGTAGATGAATATATAAAAGGCTAAATATAAACAGGGAAATTCTATAATTTGTATGAAATTAATTTAAAAAATAAATAAGGAAGAAAGAACTACTTCTAAAGGTCAATGAGGAGAAAATAAGTCACCTCTCACAAAAGTTAACATTTTACTACTCTGGTTTTTCTTCAGATCATATAAATCTTTTGCCTTTTACAAAAAGTTAACATTGTAGGCAAAGAAACTTTCAAAAAGTACCTGATTCAGATGACCTGACTTAACTGGAAGGAAGCGTACATTAAGAAAGGAAGTCTGTTTTAAATGACACTTCTCGGTTTGTAATTAGTGCTCAAGTTCTTAAGCCCAGGACTCCAAAATGCAGTCTTGTATAATGAATAAATATTTGCTGACTGCATCCTCACAGGCCACATTTGGGCCACCTAATCCATATTCCAATGCTGGCATGCTGCTAATCCTTTCCACAAAGCTTTTGCGATGCCTGACTGTACCACGTTCATTCACCCTAGCTTGTTCATCCTTACTCTCAAACTCAAACTACCACCCTCCATGTGTCACAGGCTATGCCCCCTCTGTCCCCATGCACGTTCTACTCTTTTCCAATGTGAACTCTTGATCCACACATACATCTATGCCTATGAAATCCAGAGACTCCTGGAGATAATGGTAGATAGGAAAGAATGATAGCAAAGGAAGACGATTAGCTTTTGTGGCACACTGAATGAGTTCATTTGGAAGAATGATGGGATTGGAAAAGCAGAGACAATGTGGTCCAATTTCCATGGTGGTCATAAAGGCTCATCTTGGTATCACCTGAGCCTGTTATCAGGTTTATCTCACACTTCAGAACAAACTAAAATGACTGCAATACTTGCCACCTTCTTAACTTTCTAATATGTTATTAAGAGCGATATAACATTTTATAACTTATACACTTTGAAAATCTCACATGCAGTTTAGAAATTCTCCCCACTTCATTTCTGGCAGAATATTACTCACCCATTGATGAAAATGAAACAGTAAACCAAGAATAGCCAGGGTAAGGATTCCTCTGAAATGATTTTCTTTCTTTACTTTAATGCAGTTTCTTCTTAATCAGGAATTTATATGTAAACTCAAGAGTTCCGTTTACATGCTACACAATAACAATAGCTAATGATTATAGAGAGTTTACAATATGCTCAGAACTGTCCTAAGAGTTTTATATTAAATTGTTCATTTAATCCTCACAACAATCCATTCAGGTAGCAACAGTTATTATCCCCATTCAATGTCTTGTGTAAAAGAGGTAAAAAAATAAACTTAACCAAGATCCCCCTGACCTTACCTAAGGTCACTAGGGAAGCCACATCACATTCTTAATCAGTAGTTTTAAATGTCAATATTGTTTTTCCACATGTAACTGGCTTTCATTTTCTAATTCTTCCTATTTATAAAAAGATTTTTAAAAAGTAAATGGCAGTGCATATTGTTTCTCTGAAAGCCCTGGCATTTATTAGTCTTGCCTTAGATGTCTGCCATCTTAAGGCCCTGGCCTTTGCCAAGCACCTTGCATTTTTCAGTTCAGTAACTGATACCTCAATTTTTTGGCACATATTTTATGAGCAATTTGCTGCTGAATCTCATAAAAGGGTCACTGAACTTGTATATTGACTTCTCAGGACTTAAAGCCAAAACTGGAGCATCCCCTGAAAAGCAAAACATAGGCGCTCTATCAAACCTAGAAAACAGGTGCGTCTCGTGCTCTTCTAAGTATCATTATAAAAACACCCATGGAGTAGAGCAGGCACTGCCCCAAGTGAAAACCAATTCCGCCTCCATCAGTCTCCCAGAGACGAGTCTTCATGATCAAATGGGAGTGAAAGGGTGCTAATGCCAATTGCGTCTAACAGCGCCCAAGAGAACTTTCACAGTGTCATTTTCAAAAAATGATACTCCCTGTATTAAAATGATTTTATCATTAATTTTAAGTATATCATATTCAAATTATTTTAAATTCATGCTAGTGCAAATCTATTAATATTAGCCTATATTTTAAGATTTGTAATTCCATATGACTATTTGGAATAATTTAATCAAAATGGAAAAAAACTGGATCATTATAAGTACTTTATTTCCATTTATAGCTATTAATGCAATCACTAGAAAACTTATGAGTAAAAGGTAGGCTTGCTTTACTTATTTATTCACTTAGAGTCACCTGGACTCGTTTACTGAGGAGTGACCCAGGTACGAAGCGAATGCACTTGCAAAATTCAGGAAAATTTTATTACTAGAGTACCATGGTCCAAGAATTTTATAACAGATACTAAAACTGGCTTTGGGTGTTATACTTGATGTGCTTATTAAATATAAAGCCTGATTCTCGTAAGACACACACACACAAATGAATTGCCTTAATTTACAGTGACACCATGTAAACAAGGACAAAAACGTTTAATACAGAGAATTCTCTCTCAGACAATTTAAATTAAACATAGCTAGTATGGGTTAAGTGCATTGTTTGAACTTAGGCTAATGGAACAAACATAAGTAACTGCTGGGTAAATAGAATGAAACTTTTATTGTTTTTATATTTTGAGAGATTGGAAACCTTGGTGTCATCTGTGATTCTGTTTTCTCTCACATCCCCTGTCTAGTCCATGAGCAAAGCGCCTTCAAAAGAAATCCACAATTTTATCACTTACTGTCACCTTCACTGCCACCACCCTGGTCCAAACAACAGGATTTTTTTCTTTAAATCACTACAATAGACAACTAGCTGTTCATCTTCAGCATCTTTTCAACACAGCAGCAAAGAAGGTTCATTCTAACATGGCACACCTTCCCCCCCCCCCCCATGGCTGTTCTCTTCCTGCCGAAATTCAAGGATGCCTTGGCCGTTTCGCTTGCTATCCCTACTCTGCCCTCATCTTCCCTCCCCAGAGTTTCTCTGACATGGGAACACGGGCCTCCCTGCTCTGCCTCAAACACGCCCGGCACATTGCTGCACTTGCTCTTCCTCTTCCTAGAACGCTCTCCCCTCAGAAACTGTATGACCAGCTCCCCCCCCCATAAGGAGACAGGCTCTCCCTCCCACCCAGTCCAAAATAGCAACACTCCTCCCCACCTTGTCGCATACACCCTTCAGAACCCCCTTCCTCACTTTATTTTTTCTTCTTAGCACATATCACTCTCTAACATCGTGTACATGTCACTTATTTACCTTATTATTGTCTGTCTGTCTCCTCATTAGAGTGTAAGGTGCAGGAGGTTTGCTCACCACTTTCCAGCTCCCACGACAGCGCCTGTACACAGCAGGTGCTTCGTCAGCTTTTGTGAAATGGAATAAATGGATGAATGAATTCAAAATCAGTAGAAAACATAAACAATGACAAAATGAGAATACTCATCAAAATACCATTAAGAGAAATAACGAATAAGGAAGAAAACACACAAGCATGTGTGCATTCATTCATTCTTCCTGAAAATGAGTACATAAGGAGCGCCTACGTGTAACTCTTCCCAGAAGATAAAGCCCACGCTTCCTCAGGGAGTGTACTTCGCGTAGCACCCCTGAGAAGATGAGTGAGGCGGCACACACTGATCACACCCCGTGATGGAGGCGTGACTGGGGCACCCAGGCGGGGCTCCTGACCAGGGTAACAGACACAGGGTTGTACTGAGAAATCAGGATGGAGAGGAAGCAGGCTTGAACCAGATTAGCAATGATGTCTTTTGTCACGCTAAACAATTGGATTTAATCGTGAAGGTCACAGGCTAGAGAGCCACTAAAAAAAATTTCAAGCAAGAAATTAAGACACGATAAATTCTTGGTTTTATGAAAGTCATTCATATCAGAATGCCCGATATATTGTTATATATAGTAGCAAATAAATATAAACCCAATCCAACGATATGGAATTGGATGATACATCATGGCAAATCCATATAACAGAATACTAAGTCTATATTAAAATGATTTAAATAAGAATTTACCAATACAAAGAGGTCCATGATATAGTGTTGGAAAATAATACATCTTAAGAGAGCACATATAATATGGTCCCAGTAAATTAAAAAAATGTATTTCTGCATAGAGAAAGTCTGTGAAGACATATACTAGAATGTTAATAGTAGTACTCTTCAGATGATAGGATTTTACATCATTTTATATTCTTTATTGTGCTTTCTGTACTATCTGAATTAATGTTACAGTGAGCATGGCTTTTATAATAAGAAATTTTTTTTTTCATTTTGGAGAGCAAAAGCAGTAAATAACTCTGGGGGATGAGACCAGAAAAGAGCCCTAGTCAGAGACCATGGCAGCAAATCCAGGGGGGTGTGAAGAAAGAATGGGGAGAAATGCAGATGGTAGAATGGAGGTTTCAGGTCTCCGCAGCCCTGTGTTGGGAGTCATGGAGGAAGCCTGAAATTTCTTCCCCACCAAGGCCTGTAGTCAATTTGTTTGGAATATGGGGCATCAACTAATACCACCGCCTGCCTGCTCACCTGGCCGGGGTTTGCACATGGTGCCATCTCTCCAGGCATCTTTGAAATACAGTGTATTGAGAGATGCATCTGGTTCCTCTCTGTCTACCATGTAACGCTGGGGCAGGTTCTTTAACATAACTGCGGCCACCTAACCCTTGCTTGCCATCCAAAGGTAAGCAGTGCTGGCCGTCTATTCTTTACTTTCATTGCTGTACTGCTCTGTTACCCTTCTCTTCTGACCTAAACCCACAGAGCATACCTCATTCTAAAATCATGGTATATTTCCATTCCATAGTAAAAAGAAAAAAAAAAATCCAAAAACCTCCTCCCTTCCCTCAATCTCTGTCCTAAAGGCTTCTTCTACCTCGTGACCCCAGATGACACGAAGCTCTCCTCCGAAGGGATCACTTCCCTGGAGCCCTCGTGGACACGGCTGAGAGTTTATCTTCTCAGGGATGGGAGTGCGCCGCTGTCCTCCTCGCTCTTCAGTTCCACCTTTAAGCCTTTACTCTACCCTATTCCTTTAAAGTTCATACAAAGAGGCCATATTTCCTTCTATCCTTCCATGTTTCTAGCTTCCAAATCTTTAGCAAACATTTGTTGGGTTTACCTGATTCCAAGATTTTGGTGTTGGACTCACTGTATTTGTCCCCAACCCCATCAACTGCCATCATTCTATGTGATTTTGACATCCATATGGGCAAACCACCTGATATTCCCAGGTCTTTTACTTGAGGAAAACGATGAGGAACTTCAGAGACCCAAATTCAGTCCCATGATCACCCTGGGTCTTGGCAACCCCTGGAAGCTGTCACTCTCCCCTCCTTTACCTCATCTCTCTACCCCCCACTGCTTTGACACCATCTCTCTGCTTCAACCTCAGCAAGAAGTACGAAAGAAGTACAGTAGACCAGGGTTTAGCAAACTCTCTAAAAAGCCAAATACTAGACATTTCAGGCTTTGCAACTACCCAACTCTTCCATTGTAGCATCAAAGCAGCCACAGAGGATAATGGTAACGGATAGTAAACAAATGGGTGAGTCTGTGTTGCAATAAAAGTTTATATACAAAAACCAGCAATGGGACAGATTTGGCCCCAGGCCAGTTTGCTGACCCTTGAAATAGAGTTTGAGCCTCTTTTCCCTTTTTCTTCCCCCCTTTTTCTATCTATTTTCTGGTCTTTAATCCTCCTTTTAGTTCCCAATTCCATCATTTTCTCAGGAACACTGACATCTCCATTGATACACTGGTCATCTTGCTCAGAAAAACTTAAATTTTAGATTACTACGACTGTTTGCATTCTCTACTTCTGAGTTGCTAAATGGATGGAGAAAATCATTCTTTCTCCCACAAATAGTACTATAATTCCTAGTTTTGAATCCCCAACTTCCAAACCTTCATAGCAAATTTCACACTTCCTCTATCAGTTTTCTATTCTAGTCTCTCCAGTTGCAACTTCAAACCTATTCCACTTTCCTCAAGAAATCTATCCCACTAGCATCCTAATTCCCAGCACATTATCACTTAACTAACTTCATAGAGAAAACAGAATATGTCAAAAGAAAACTCCCTACACGCTTTTGTCTCCCACCTACAAATGTACTATCATCCAACCCTCTATTTTCTTGCTTCCTATCATACTGGAAAAGGTTTGTTCCTCCCTCGCCCTAACCAGTGCTTCTACTTTCTTCTTTGTCTGTACTGGCTCCTTTCCACAAGCATTTAAAGTGCTTGGATCTTTTAGAAAAGATCCTGATGTGTGGGTGTGTTTATATATTATATATAATTCAAACCAAAGTTTCATTAAACAGCACTTATCCTCGCTACTTGTAACATACTCTGCCTATTCTATTTTTTTTAAAGCACACTTTTTAAAAAAGATTTTATTTATTTATTTTTTAGAGAGCGGGAAAGGAAAGGAGAGAGGGACAGAAACATCAGTGTGCGGTTGCCCCTTACATGCTCCCAAACAGTGACCTGGCCTACTACCCAGGCACGTGCCCTGACTGGGAATCGAACCAGCGACCCTTTAGTTTGCAGGCTGGCACTCAATCCACTGACCCACATCAGCCAGGACCTAATACTGTCTATAATATTTCCTTTTTCCATATGCTGACCAACACCTACTCAACTGATTTCATATCCAGTTAAATGATCTGCCTGATAAAAACCTGCATATGTGCAAAAGGAGATATGTATAAGAATTCATATTGCAACATTTCTTATAGTAGCAAAAGACAGGGAATAACCTCATAGTTCATCAGCACAGAATGAATATATAAATTGTTGTATGCTACTCATAGAATACTACACAGCAAATAATAACTGCAGTTACAGGTATCAAATGTGGATACACCTCAAAGATAAAATACTGATTGATAACAATTTGCAGGAGCAAAATTATGATATAATGCTGTCTTAATACCTCTCAAAGGCTCCACCTCCAGACAGCATCACATCGGGAACCAGAGCTTCACCATATGAACTTTGAGGGGACACATTTAGTCCATAACATCCTGCCCTGGCCACCCCAAAAAGTCCTTACTAGTTCCAACATCAACTCTAAAGTCTAAAATCTGAAGTCTCATCTAAATAGTACCTATTGATAAATGAGGTATGGGTGAAACTTGAAGTATGACTGACCCAGCAATGAGATTTCTCTCCAGCTGGGAAACCTGTGAAACCAGACAAGTTATGTGCTTCCAAAATACAATGATAGACTAGAAAATGAGCTTTTGCACAACCCGAGTATTCCTCCTATGCCCCTACAGTGATTAGCACTACCCAAAGCTCACTACACAAGCCAGAAACTTAGAAGACATCCTTTATATCTCCCCCCTTTGCCACCCCTCTCATCTAATTTTCACCACGTCCTTTTGCTTTTGCTCCCTAATCTCTCCTGACTATCCCTTTTTCTCCATTCCACCACTATTATAGTTTCATCTAGACACTTGCTGCTCAAAGTGAGATCTATGGACAAGAAGAACCAGCATCTCGGAGTTCTCAGAACTGCAGACTCGCAGGTCTCACCCCAGACATACTGAACTAGACACTGCATTTTAACAAGACCCCCAGGTGGTTCATATGAACACTGAAATGTGAAGAGCATTGTGCTCCTAATGGCCTCCCTACACACTCTTCTTCCCCTCCTTCCCATCCATTGCATTTTCAGAAGTGGGACTCATAACATCTGGGTCAGAAAAAATGAAACTAGGTTTTTAATTATACCCACCCCTTTATACCCATCATTTCTAATTCCCGTCCCTGTTTCTCTTGGCTCCGACCACAATGAGCTTCTTTTAGTTCTTCAAATGCATCGTCACACTCTCTGCCTTTGTTGTAAAAGCTCATTTCCTTCTTCAACCAGTTAATGCCTATTAAATCTTCAGTCTCAGCTAACTGCCCCTTTAAACTCCGTAACTGCACCCCAACTCAACTAGAACCATTCTCCCTGTTATTTACTCTTGCTCTTTCTTAGGTGTTCCCTTCACAGTAAAATTTACATATCTGTGTCATCATTTGATTAATATTTATTCTACTCATTCCACTGCAAGCTCCATGAAGGCAAGGTACAACTTATTTTCTTACCAAGTACCTACAGTGCCCACTACAGGGCTTGGCACAGATTGTTCAATAAGTATTATGACTGTCTGGCTAAATAAACACATATTATAAAAGAAATACCTCCATTTGGGTGAGAGATGGGACTAACTAATCTCTAAGGGTTACCTAAAAGCTTGCATTGTGTGTCTCTGTTTCTTGTTTGATTCATAAATTTTAATATGGCCCACTCACAGTGTAAGAATGTTTTATAATTCTAGTCCTTTTCATAGGCCTTGGCTAAGGTTAAGATATATTAACAATCTAGCCTCCAGAACAGACATCATAAAATAATATTTCTTGATAAATATTTGTTATTCCAGAAAACATTCTAAGCAGAGGGATACAGTGGTAAACACATGGATATGGAAAGTCGAGCAAAATGGCAAGTCACTTTTCTCTGCCCTCGAGGAGTCATGCCTTGTCAAGTAAACCCACAGAAAACTGAACCTGGAAATCTAAGACACAGGAGGAGGGGCAGGAGGGGCCAGGAGGAATGTGAGGGGATAAAATAGCAATGGCTATATTAATGTTTACTGAGCACACGTGCCAATATGTGTTACTTCATTTACATTATCTCAGTTAATTCCATGGCAATTACATAAGTAAGGACTTAGTCCCATTTGGCATATAAGAAAACTGACTCAAAGAGCTTTTACATTAGTTACTCAAGGATATCCAGTAAGTAGATGGTGGATCTGCAATTTGAACCCAACAATATGTTTTATTTTCAACCATGCGATGGTGCCTCTTTAACAAAGGAAGTGGGTTAACATGGAAAAGATCTAGGGCAAGCGTGTGGTATGCAATGAGGAAAGGCTGTAGGGGGTCAAAAACTATGGCTGTTAAAGGACTAGGGGAACAGCCAGAAGTATCATCCCTAGGAAGACAGAAATGTAGAACAATATCTATGGTAATCACAAAACTTAAAGCTTCTTGCTCTGAGAAAAGAGAGAGCTCTCTGAATGTAGAAATGGGCCCTGGCTGGTGTAGCTCAGTGGATTGAGCGCGGGCTGGGAACCAGAGGGTCCCGGTTCGATTCCCCGTCAGGGTACATGCCTGGGTTGCGGGCCAGTTCCCAGTGAGGGCCATGTGAGAGGCAACCATACATTGATGTTCCTCTCCCTCCCTTCCCCTCTCTCTAAAATAAATAAATAAAATTTTTAAAAAAAATAAAAAAAAAGAAATGGCTTTCTGACGGTCTTCTTCATCCCCAAAATATGCTACAACATTCCTGTTTATATCTGCTATACCTACTGTCCCAAACCATGCACATGCAAGTCATGAGTTCTCATTGCTGACATGATTAACACATACACACGTGCAAAACTTGAAGACAAATAACCTTACTTAAAAGAATAAGGATCACTATTATGTGATAACACCTTATGCCAAATCTCTGCACTTCTGGTGCACACATTGATACCCTCCACCTCACTGGCCACCTGCCAGCATTGTAGTTGAGAACTTCCAATTCATATCTCACTTCCAACTGCTGGCAATCCCAGAATCCTCACTCTCCCTCTGACTCTCAGGTGTTGTCTCTTCTTTAGTCTAATCACCTAAGTCTAAGATATCATACATAGAGTAAACTACCACAAATCTATAGATTTATTCACAATCACAACGTTTTATGAGTATTTGCATGAGGACTGTATGTGGTTCTTGATAGAGGTATTTACCAAGAAAGCATTGCGACCAAAATCACTTTTAGGACTGGCTCCTTGAATGAACAATGCACACTAATAATGTATTCCCTGCATCTAAAGTGCTTTAGTTCAGAGTCTCTTACAGTTACATGAAAGATAGGACACATGAACAAAATCTCTTCCACCTGCATGATAAAATGGTAAATTGAAGTTGATACATGCAAAACCTCCCTTTTCATTTTTAACAGGTAAATAATGGGTTAATGACTCTTAAGTTTTACTTTTATTCTTTCTTTCACAAAAAATCTTAGTGTAGTATGCACATTCAAACAATTTATGCCTGTATTTTATCTGCTTTTCAATATTGGTGAATTCCATCTACACAACGCAATGCAAGGCATAATGAGAACTACCTCAAAATATTGTCTAACACCCCATCAATCCTATTGGACACATAATTTTGCTAAGTTAAGTGGGTTATGTTTGTAATATATCTTTACTTCTTGCTTTTCAGGGTTACATTGGAGAGATCAGTTACTATTTTATTTTAGCTTCATAAAGAACTGTACATTCAATGCACTAGTGACAGCACAGCAGTGGAGAAGGTTAGGCATAGGATTGGAATTCTGAAAGTGTCCTTTTGGCTTTAATAATGGTTTTAAGAATTAAGTAGGTCATATTTTTCCATTCTTGAAATCTCAGTTACGGAGAAATATGTCTTCAATAAATCTCATGTGCTTATAAACCATGTGTGAAATCCTTGATTTTTTGTGTTACAGAGTCATCTAGACAGTCTCCATACTGCCTTAAGAAAATACTTTAGGAGTTTTAAAACTTTCTTGAGTTAAGTCTATACCCATCAGACACCATACGTAATTATTATAATACTAATCTAGGTGATAATTTTGTAAGGTATAGAAATGTCTATTTGCTATGTTGTACACCTAAAAGTAATAGAATATTGTATGTTAACTGTAACCAAAAAAATTCTAAAAAACTTCTTGAGTTTGATTATGTTCACTACATCAACATGTAGCCTACAAGTTATGTATCCGATTTACTTAAAAATCCTGTAGCAGATCATATATTTCAAAGATGTCCTTTACCTCCTTCCCACATGCTCTTCTACAGCCTTCATTCCCCCATCAAAAGGCAGGCTTTACTTCCTCTCATGATTCAGGGTGAGTTTGTGAGTCTTAACCAATAGTATATGGTGGAAGTGACAGTGAGTATCTTTCTGAGACAAGGTCATAAAAGGTGGTGCAGCTAAGACAGAAGTTGGAATTCAAATACTTGGCCCCCTAAGCCACCAGGCAAATAGTGAGGTTCCCCTAAGGTGGCCGTGCCATAAGGAAGCCCAAACTAGCTCTTATAGAGAGAGCACATGGAGAATCCCTGAGATTACATGACAGACAGGGAGGGATGCCCAACCAGTCTCCAGTTGTTCCAGCTCCAGCTCCCGCCAATATGAGACACATATTGGCTACTGCCAATAACTGTGACCATATGAGAGCTCATGAACTCTCACGAACTGCCCAGCTGAGCTTTAATCAAATTCCTGACCCATAGAAACCCTGAGATATAATGACTGTTGCACATTAAGCTACTAAGTTTTGGGGTAGCAATAGCAGTAGGAGCAAACTATTTAAAGTTTTAGGCTGTCAAAATTAATACTTTAAAAAAGTAGATGAAAAGCAGGAATGTTCATATAAAATAAGAAAAGACTATTTCCAAGCGGCCTTTTAACCTATTTCCTCAAAAGAAGAGTTTCCATTTTTGACTTCCATGAAAGTCAGTGGAGTTAAAGGAATCTTTACAAAGTATAAAACACACTTTCGATGAGATAACCACCAGTTTTCTTTAAATATTATCATTTTTCCTAAGAACATCACTTCTATCTTGTTCTGCCAAGATACATAAATAGATATATGGGTGGTGTGCACGTGTGTGTGTGAGAGAGAGAATGGACAGACACGTGACACAACTGACATACATTTAAAAGGATATGAAAAGGTTGTCTGCTTTAAAATTTGCTGAGTCATTTCCTTACTCTCATTACGCTTAAAAACACAACTATGACAGTGAGGAAAGGGAAGAGCATGAGACATTATATATTTGCTGCTTTTTAACGCTTTATAATTTCAAATCACACCCTCTGTGGTGAAATGTTATAGCAACGGTTGGGGCCAGATCCAAGTTTAGTGGAGACAGAAGCTTATACAAAGTCAGAGATTCTCTTTAAGACAAGGAATATAAATTTACAAATATAAGACTATGAAAATAAATATGCATTTATACTGAGAAAAGAAATCATCAAAAAATCTAAAATTTTGAAAAGCTGACAAATACTACCAATATCATGATATCCAGAAAAATAAATTTGTGTTAATTAACTGCCTGGAACACATCTGTAATACTTTAAAATTTTTTGATTGAATTTATTGGAGTGACATTTGTTAATTATACAAGTTTCAAGTGCATACTCTATAATTAATCATCTGTATATTGCACTGTGTGTTCTCCACCCAAAGTCAAGTCTCCTTCTGCCACCACTTATCCCTTCACCCTCTCCTGCCTCCCCCACACCTCCCTTCCCTCCAGTAATCGCCATACTGTTGTCTGTGACTTTATCGTTTTGTTTAATCCCTCTACCGTTTTCGCCCAGCCTCCCAACCCCTCCCCCCTCTGACAGCTGTCAGCCTGCTGTTCTCTGTATCCCTGAGTCTGTTTCTGTTCAGTTAGTTAGTTTATTTTGTTCATTCGATTGCACATATAAATGAAGTCATATAGCATTTGTCTTTCTCTGACTGGCTTATTTCACTTAGCATGACACTCCATGGCCACCCATGCTGGTGCAAAAGGTAAGATTTCCTTTTTTATGGCTGAACAGTATTCCATTGTGTAAATACACCACAGCTTTTTTCTCCACTCATCTACTGATGGGCACTTGGGCTGCTGCCATACTTTTTAACTACATATTTTGGGCTGTATTTAGACATTGATTATTCTTTCATATGATAATTATACAGTATTTTCTATAGATTAAAAAGATATCTTTCCTCTAGCATGATTGACTGATATTAGTTTTTTATCATTAATAGCTTATAAAAGTTGTATGTTTGGCATTACATACGCTATATTACTAAATATATATACACATATATATACACATGCACATATATGCACATACATAGTGAGAAGCAAATTCTCCACTTAAAATTTTGCATTTCAGATAACTAAAAGATTTTACTACCAGTCAGGTTCTGACTTCGTAGTTTTAAAACTTTCTTTCCCTTCTGTTTACACGGTTTGTTGTTACAAGATATATTCACACTATAATATTGCACGCTGCGTGACTTGGCCCAATAGGCGATATAAATATGCCTCACACTCATTGCTATGCCAGGATAGCTAATAATAATTTTGCTATACAAGGAAGTGACTAAGAACCCCATAAATATATCCCCTAAACTAATACTGGAGTATCCCCAACTCAACTTCTTCTTAGCTACATCCCAAACATGCTGTGGCCACTGAAGTGCTACATGTCATGAGGAAAAATGTGACGGAGGGGAAGTTGGAGCTGAAGGTGTTAGTGTTCTTAACAGATTGTGGTTAAAATATCTGCAAAACGTATGCTCATATGAACATATTGAAGGGCCAGTCTCCAGTTCCAAAATGAGCCCATGCATATAAAAGGCTCTGAAGCTGAGGTTTCACGAGGTTCACAGTAAATCTACCTTACCTATGACTCTCTATATTTTTCTACCCCCATTGGAGAGTTTCTAGATCCCTCAGGGGAGCTCTCCGCTCAAGGTCAACTCTTTGGGGCTGTGATTGATGCCTGTCTGTCACACAGAGGGGGCAGTCTTATCCAGGTTGGTTACTCAGATGAACCCATTTCCAGACCTTATCAATCAGTTCATGTAAGCCAAGAAAGGTCAACGCAAATTTCCTTGGATTGATATATGGCTGTTTAGGGACAGAAATGCTCTGTCTATTGGGGATGCTAAACAGAAAAGGAGCCTAGGTCTGCTGATGACCAACTTTTTCCTACAGGAAAAGACCTTGTTTGAGAATAAATCCAGCATTTAAAAGCATCACTGTGAGTTGAAAGCTAACTCATCCAATTATTGCAGACAGTAAATTGCCTTTTTATTTCAACTAATTGAGTTGAATTCTTATCATTTACAAACCAAACAGACTTTAGTAATACTTCCTTTCTTTTGCTACAATAGAGTGTTTTTCTACAGTTCTTATGTAGCAACTATACAAAATGTAAACTTTAATAAAAAATAAATTGATAAAAGTCTCCATCATTTTGAAATCAGATTTGGCAACACAATCAACATGAAAATATCATGAACACAACAAGAGAGGGAGAAAAGTTAAACACAGAAAAAACAGTAACTGTGTTAAACTAATTAGCTCTAAATAAAACAAAACAAAGGATAATTTATGCTAAAATAGCTCTAGTACATTGAAAATACAAACTCTTTTAACTCTAAGTAATTTTATAGGGTATCTGTATTAACTAATCCAAAAACAAGTGACAAGAATATTTTTAAAATGCGTGATAACACTACCGGAGTAAAGATCGAAGAAAAGTAATTGGAAGACCCTAAATAGAATCAATCATATACAATGACACGATAGAGAGGGCATTTAAGTTCAGTGAGAAACTCAAAGGTTACTTGAACAATGGTGCTCAGGTGGTAAATGTGGGAAAAACAGCCCAAAATCATACCCAAAGTAAAATTAAATTCTCTATGATTTAAAGCTTAAAATGTAAAAAATGATAAAACTAGAAGAAATCATAGGTTAATATTTATGTGGTCATGGAGTGGTGTAATACAACACCAGAGCTAGAATTCCATAAATAAAAAGTGATACGTCTTATATGAAATTAAAAATATCAAAATATAAAGTTAAAATTAAAACAGACAAATATAAGATGCCACAAAATTATATTTTAAATATATCTGACAGAATAATGATAACATACAAAGATTCTTGCAAGTTAATAAGGAAACAAAGAGTAAGTCCTCTAGTAGAAAGGCAGGTAAAGAAGATGAGTTTTGTTCCCCACCAATACGAGAAAAGACATAGGCTATGCATCAAAATGCTGACCATGCCTATGTCTATACAGTAGAATTAGGGTAATTTTTGTTTTTCAAGACAGAACATGTGTTCCTTTTGTAATTAGAAAAAAACAATGTTCGTGTAATGTAAAACCTTATGATAACCTTAGAGGAAAAATAATCTATGGGAAACTTACTCCAGAGGGTGAAACCCAATCCTAACTAGGTAGTCACTTTCCATAAAACCTTAGTCACCTGTTTCTGTCTCATATTATGTTTGAGAAATGAAACTAATGAAACGTGACAACTTTTACAATCTATTTTACTAATTTAAATGCACTTAAGTCTTTTACCTGTGGGGTCACGGATTCTGGCAGAGAATATTCTCTTAAGCACCCAACGTTAGGTTGAGACTAATTGCACGTGTCTCCCCACCCCCACCCCCTTAAAGGCCAGCACCTTGAGTATCTATTTCATTTTTGTAGGTCCAGGCCCAGTTTGGTGCCTGATTATGTTAGTGCTCAGCATCTATTAGTCCAAATGAATTGATTTGGTCTAGGCCCCTATGATTACAAAACCTGATCCAGCAAGAGATGGTAAAACAAAGTCCATTAGTTACTGTGTAGCGCACACTTAGTAATTTACTTTAAATCACTTACATTTTCCATTTATTTTTAAATGGTTCACATACCCAAAAAGGAAATGAGCTATGAGATTTTAGTCATTTAAAGTATGGAAACATATGTTTATGGGGGGGAAATCACAAAAAAATTAAAATTCTTCTCAGGTACTTAATATAAAACCAATATGAAATCAAGATTTATTCAGACTAAGGGAATGTCCAAGTGAAATCAGTACTATCAAATCTTTGATTATATTAAACTACAAATTTAACTTTTATAAGCATTCAGAACTTCCAGTTAACATATTGTTTCTGTATGAGGTTTTTAAGAATTTATCATTAACTTGCCATTTTTTATCGAAACTTTGAAAGTGACATTTCCTTACACAAATAATTATTTCCATCTGAAGACTTATTTTTGCTATGAAGTTACTTAGCAAATAGGTTTCTAGATAGGTAGCCTAGTGTTTATGCTATGCTGAGCCAGTGATATTCATAATTTCTTATTTAGTAAAGGCTGATTTAACAAGGCTTCATTATTCTAGCAATATTTTAAATAGAATATGATATAAAGTGTAAGCATTTCTAAAGAATGATCTTCATGAATGCAAAAGATACTATTATTAATGTAGAATGCATTTATCTAAAATTTTATTTATACACAGCATGTTAACACTAAAATAATAAGAATTTTAGCTTCACTTGTTTTGAATAGTAGGTCTTAAAAGTAGTTTTCTTACCTTATTTTCAAAAGATAAATATATATTTCTTTCATTATAGAGCAATTTTGACTTCTGTCCATTAAGCTATACTTAAATGTACTCTTATATTTCATTACATATTAAATCATCAAAATAAGCATTGAGGATTATGAATGCTTTGACTTTTAAATGACGGCTTCTGTATATTATTTCTTTACAAATATCACTGTTTTTATTTTAAAGGTAATCAACCATACTATCTACAATAAAAGAACCAGGAGATGACATGGGAAGGTTACAAATTTACTCACACTTTATAACTCATAGTGTCAAAAAAAGTACCTTTCTTGTTTTAATGATCTGATCTTCCCCAGGAATCCTCCTTACTAACCAGTTTATTATGAGCTTCCAGAACTCCTGTGTGTCTCTCATCCCTAACCACACCTGCACCACTTCCACTTTCTTGGGTTTCCACATGTTGCCAGTGAACAGCTTAGTGTAAGCAGGTCTCTTCTTCCTGTCCCCACCCATCATCTGACTCCAAGTTTCAAAGCAGATCCAGGGTAAAGGCCCCTTGTTTTGGCTTTCTCATTAACTTATTTAACACTACCACTCCTATTCCAGGAGTCAGCCAGGATGGGGAGGGGCCAACCATTGTATTCATGAGCCTCTTGCCTCCTCTTTTTCCTTTTCTAGCCCTTACTGCAACCAAATACAAGGGACAGCATCTTCACCTCCTTCTTCATTATGTATCCGTTATAAATACATCATACCCTCCCCTTGAGGTGGCATGTTGTACTGCCATTTCCTCAGAGGTCATAATGGCAGATGAAATATTAATACAACAAAATACTAGCTTACTGACATCTGAGCTTCAGGAAGGAAGAATGAGCTAAGCTATTGGTAAATATGTGGGCTGCAATGCCCACTCTGCATGACCAGCAGTGGTTTGGATTCAGACTGACTTCCATGCTTACAGAACACGAAAGATTTTAACTGTCACTAGGTTTACTTAGATACAGCAGAGGAAACACAGCATGTCTGTATGACAGCATCAAACAAATCTTCAATAGAGGTTCTCACAGCAGTCCAGGCATTGCTTTCCAGACCCCATTAAGGTTATGTAAGAAATGAGATCCGACAAGGGATTGCAGGCTGCTCTGACATAAGGAAGCCTCATACATAAGGAAACCGCACTTTATAATTGCCTGTGAGAGTATTTTCCACGTCCTTATAAGATACTCAATTATGAGGGAACCATTCAGGGAAACAGATGCTATGTTTTCTCCAACAGATTTTCATATACTTGTGATCACATGGGCCTTTAGGTTTGTATGTCAACTACCAGTCTTCTCAGTCCCAAGAGGCGTTGTGTTCAAAATAAGAGTGTTGAACATAGCTGACATTTCACCTTTATCTTAACAAAGTGTGTTTCCAAAAATCAATGCTGGCAATAAGTAAATACAAAGTTATCATCACCTGCAAGGTAGGTTTAGACTTGATAACTTCTCTAAAAAGGTAAATCTAAAAATATATTGACAACTTAAAACAATGATAATAATACCTAATTTGTGGAAAGAAAATAGCCTGAAATTAAACTACTGGTCAATAGTAGGATATAACTCTCAGAAAGGCTGTATATTTCAGGATAATGGTAAAGATGTTAATTTCAGACTTTAAGATTATGTTAAAATATCTTAAGTAATCACTACATAAAACTTCCATATATATAGAAAACAGTAATGGGATTTTTAAGAAAAAGCAAAGCTCATTCTAAGCAAAAGCATGAAAAAAAGAAAGAAACAGAGGCAAAAAAAGGGAACAGAAAACTCATATGATTCCAAGCATATCAGTTATTGCTAAAATCATAAATGGACTAAACTGTCTTGATTATATTCAAAATAAAGATTAGGCTAAAATAAAACATAAAAACGTAAACCTAAAGCTATGTATTCTTTAAAAGAGACATAGGAGAAAAATACTAAAGGATAATCCTCTCAGTAATTATATCACTATCAGAAAAATTAGACCTTAAGGCAAAAAAGAATTACTAGAAATGAAAAGATATGCGATGAAAAAGTTTCCACACAGAAGGAACACACACAGAAATGATGTTAGTAATGAAGAACATAATTAGAGTTATTTCAAAGTTTTAAACTGATTATTAAAAGATATAATCATAAATTCATACTACAACTTGGGAAACATAAATAGAATAAAAACATTCCTAGGAAAACACAGCTTAGCCAAAATTGACTCAAGAGAAAATAGAAAACCTGAGCAGTTTGGGTAAGATTAGTTTTAAGTGTGGCCATCATTTAAGGAACAGATAAATTCAATCACACAAACTTTTCCAAAGGAAAAAAAGAATATACTCTCCCTCAACTCATTTGTTGATGGTAGCACATCTTGTAACAAACCATGGGAAGGTAATATAAGAGAAAAATTTAGTCCATTTTTCACTTATGAAGACAAATTAAATAATCATAAAAATTAGCATTCTGAGTTCAGCAATGGGTTAATAGTTAAATGCTACGAGTTAGGCAGATTTATACAGAAGTCAAAATAGGTTTAATTTAAAAATTAATGCAATTAATTGTATGTATATAAAGTAAAACTATATGATTATTTCAATTAACACAGAAAATTTTTGTAATAAAATGCAATATTATATACAATTAAATATGCTAGACACCAGTAATGAAAGGGAAATTCCATAATATTTTACAGGAGATACACAAAAACCTCATACTAATGGATGAAATTTTAAAGTATTCCCTTTAAGATCAGGAATATAAGCAAGAAACATTTCTACATCATTTGCTTTCTTCTGCCTCTTTACATCTACCAGGAACAGAGGAGTCCAGACCAAGATGGCAACATAGGAGGCTCCTGAATTTCCCCCCTTGTACAGATGCCCTGAATATACAGATACCCAGGGAGCAATTTCCTCTGAGAGAAATCCAGAAACTAACTGAGTGACTGCTACATATTGGGCGATGAAGTACATAAAACAGAATAAACATTGATAAGTCACTTAAAATACAGTCAGGAGGCTACTCAGGAAGTGGGGCCTATGGACATCTTGTGCCTCAGTTCTCAGAGATGTAGTTAAGTTGCTAACCTTTTGATAAACTCAGCTCAAGGCTGAGTCATGAACACCTTGGAACAACTCCTGTATGGATACAGAGGTTTCACCTCCCTCATTGGCATATTGTAACTAACCAATCCCTGCTAACCTAGCCAGCAATCCTTCATCTGCATGCAAGAATTATACATTGTGGTTTTTGCCTTTATAAACTCTGCGTTTCTTTGTTCTCTCTAGAATGCAGTTTGGGTTGCTATTTGAATTTGTCTCTCTGGATTGTAATCTTGTGCTTTAAAAAAATGCCTTTTATTCTTTATTGCAGCCTAAACCATCTTTTGTGTGTATGTGTGTAGTGGGGGAGGGGGTTGACATGATCAACTGAGAAAACACCCACGCTTTAAAGGCCTGCATCTCGGTGCTCACTGCATCCTTCCCCTTTGAGGCACTGCCAAGTCTGGGCACATCCTCAACTTACTGCGAGACAGTAAGAGCAAAGATGGTGGCTCGGACAGTCACAAAGGTTTGCAATAGCTGTCATTCTCTCTCTCTAGAACTGTAGATATATCTGAATACACACACATACACACAATGGGATATTTTGCCTTAAAAAAGAAAAATCCTATCATTTGCGACAACATGGATGAACCCAAAGGGCCTTACACATTATACTAAGTGAAATACGTTGGCCAGAGAAAAACAAATCTGTATGGTATCACTTATACGTGGAATCTAAAAAGAAAAAAAGTCAAACTCATAGAGACGGAGAGTAGAATGGTGGTCGCTAGGGGCTGGCGTTGGGCGGAACAAGGAGAGGTTGGCAAAAGCACACAAAACGTCGGCTATAAGATGAATAAGGTCTGAGGGCCTGACGTATAACACGGTGACCAGAGCCGATCATCCCGCACTGTGTAACTGAATTTGCTAAGGGAGTTCTCACCCTCCTCAAGAAAAGGTAAATATGTGAGGTGGCAGATGTGTTAACTAACATGATGGTGGGAATCCTTTCACAACGGAAATGTTTGTCAAAGCTTCACACTGTACACTCTAAATATATTACAATTTTATGTGTCAATTATATGTCAGTAAAACTGGAAAATATTAAGTATCAAATAATTTACAACAAAGAAATAAAACCAAGAATGCATACTTTGACCATTTCTATTAAAATTATCAACTTATTTGAATTTTTGTTTATTTAAATTACTAGGTCTAGCCAGTATAATAAGACAAAGCAAAACAAAAAAAAAAGAAGCACAAGGTATAGAAATAGTGAAACAAAACAGATATTATTTGTAGATGATATGATTTATCTATATATAAAATATGAAATAACCTAAACATAAAATATTAGAATTAATAAATTATTTATCAAGATGAATGGATACAAATAAACATATACTTAATTGAGTTTCTATATACTAGCAACAATCATTAGCAAACTTAATTTATTAAAGTATATCACTCAAAACAGCAACATGTAAAATATCTAGAAGTTTATGTAACAAAAGATATTTCAACCATTTTTGAAGAAAACTATAAAACTTTATTTAAGACTTTAAAGAAGACATGAATCGATGAAAAGGTAGACCACGTTATTGGATAAGAAGGCTCAACGTTTGCACAGAAGAACAAATGGCCAAGGTAGGTATAACTCCGAAGAAGAAAAACAGGAAGGGCTGCTCGATACAACCGGCTCTAAAGACTTCTCCGAAGTCTGTCGATTGTGTGACGGTGTGGGGTTGGTATAGTAAGGACAGGAAATAAGCCAACGGAGTAGAACAGAGAGTCCAGAACCAAACTTGGACATTTGCAGAACTTGATATTTAACACAATGGGTATTAAAAAGCAGTGGAGAAAAGAAAATATTTATTAAATAACTTTGGAACAATTGATTATTTAGAAGAAATAAAACCACATAAAATTGATTACATAAAAGCAATTCCAGGTAGATGAAAGATTTAAACCTAAACTATAGCTCTTGTAGCAGATTGCTATATTTAGGATCTGTATGACCTTGGGCAGGGAAAGACTTCTTAAACAGAACATAACAAGCACAAATCTAAAAACAACAGAAGCATTGGATTATGTTAAAGTTAAAGATTAATTTTATCAAGAGACTATAAAATTAGTGAAAACTCAAGCTACAAATTGAGAATATCTGCAACATGGAAAACTGAAATTAATATCTGTATTATAGAAATAACTTTACAAATAAATTTTTATAAAACTAATGACTAAAAAATGGTCATTGGAAATGAATAGAAATTTCACAGAAGAGGAGATACAAATGGCCAATAAACACGAAAAGATGCTCAACCTCATTAGTTATCAGGGATATGCAAATTAAATCCCCAATGAGATAGCATTTCACAACCACCAGATTGTCAACAATTTAAAAAGTCAGACAGTCTCAAATCTTGCCAAGGATGTGAAACAATCGAGTGCTCATCTGTTGTTGGTCAAAGTGTAAATTGATACCTCAACTTAAGGAAACACTTTGGCATATGTTCATTCATTCACTATACAATAATTGGCCGTTTACTATGCATCTGGTGATATTCCAGGACTACAGCCTAAACAAAACAGATAAAGATTACCATTTCAAGTTAAACATGCACATCTTTTACGACCTAAATTCCACTTCCTGGAGAGGATATGGCCCATAGAAGGTAAATATATAACCTAGAGAAATCGTTACATATGTAAATGTTCAAAATAGTACTGAATCAGATTACGAAAGAAAGGTGAAAAGAAAAAGAAAGAAAGGAAAGAAAGATGATAAGCCAACTGTGTATCATCTGTTGAAGAGATAAGGAAATTGTAGCACGAACTACAAAAGAACATAAAACATTGTCACTGCATGAACTATAGCTACATATCAAAAAATAGTATCTCAAAAAATGTTAGTGGAAGATTATGTAACAATAGCCAAAAACTAAGCATATCCTAAAGAAATACACCTATTTAGTGGTAAACTATAAAGAAAACCAAAGAAACATTATAATTAACACACAATTCTAGAAGAATTACTTCTGGGCAATAAGAAAGGAGGGGGGATCTAAGGTAGGGTTTTATTTTGTAATTAGGTGGAAAGTATATGAAAGTTTAATTTACCTTTTGAAAATTACATCTATGATTTACATACATTTTTAAAGTATTTTATATTTTAACTTAAATATGGTCTATGTCCTTAACATATTAATGAGGCTAAGTTTGTTTGGTTATCAATTTGAACCAAAACTATAAAGTAATAAAATCAAGGACTCACAAATGTCACTGCTTAAATATCATATAAAAATAGTATATCCTATAACAGCATAATCTCATCTCAGAGAAAAATTTAAAAACTATTTAAAGTTATTGGAAAACTAAAGAAAGGAAAAAATATATATAATAATGTGATTATCAGGAGTAACATCTATAGTATTTTACAAAATTGTTTAAAGGTTCAATTAAATCAGTGCTCTAAAAATATTTATGTATGTAAATGTTTCCAGACATACTACCATAATGGAATCATTCTATAATTTTCCCCTTTAAGAAATGTAATTTGAAAATGGTTAACAAAAATGTTAGAAAATGCTAAGAATTTCAATAATAGAAAGTTATTTATATAAATTGATTCAGCATAGAATCTATCATGTTGGAAACCATATTTAGTGAACATTATTCAAACACAGAGGCTAAGTAATGCTTTTTCAGAATAGAAATATTGAAATGTAGGCTCTTTTTAAAAGGTCAATAATTATTTTGACCCTTTAAACAAAATTCTAATAAAGAAATGCTCTTTAGTAACTGGGAAGTTAGGAAGGAAATATATATATAATTTCTTATGCATAAACAGTGCCTGTACACGTAAATATATTATTTTTATAGAAAAGTCCCAATATAAAATTTTTGTAACTTAAATCATTTACAATTTTCCTATAAACTGAGCTTATTTAAAATGTATACAGCTTATTTAAAATTATATAAAATAATTTAAGGGTCAATATATACTTTGAAAATGAATTCTAAATCTATGCCATTATTGGTAGGCATATGCACATACAGTGGTGGGCTAAAGTAGGGCGGCAGTTGTATGTGAAACAGAGTTTATTCTTGTATTATTGTGTATTAATTACTGTACTGTTTGCCATACCAACAACTGTAAACCTACTGTTGCCCCACCCTGTATATAATTTGAGGGGATACTCACAATACAGATAAGCCAATGAGCATTACAGTGAATTAGTACAGCTTTAGATACAGTGAAACATTCATTAAATTCATAGAATAAATGTTTAATTTCACTCATCTAATCAGGAAATACATAGGCATAATTTTCAAAACTTCTATATAGTATGAAAAAAGGCTTCTGTGGTTAAAGGTTCGGTGTACACTGTTCAATCAATAATCTAAGTTCTAAACAACTAAGTATTTAAAAATGTCAAATGAAATTATTCTAGGACAGTTGTTGATTCAGTGGAAAGGTTAGCCATAAATGAAATACTGCTTTCACTACATTTTCTATGACATACTTTTTATAGTCCAATAACAAAAGCAAGATTAAATTACCTTAAAATTGCCCACCACATATATGAACATCTGCACGTGTATGCATGACATATATATGTACATGTACATATATACACTTATATTTTTCCTTTTGTTTTGAGATATACATACATAGGGTCATTTTATACAATTTTTCTGGGATGCTATACAGTAAGGTGTTGGGTTTTTACACAATTTATTTTTGGTATGTAGTGATAATGTTTTCTATTTCTCCAGCTTTGTCAGTTTCACACTCCTCTACAGTGTGAAATTGACAAGAAATGGTACAAAACCTGACAACTGGAAACACACAAATTTGACAAGAAATTACTATGCACAGTATTTGAAAAAGAATTAAAAAATTAAAATTCAATAGTTTGATAGCAATGACTATGTTCCAATTTCATAAGATGCTTCAGATAAAGAACCCCAGAGTCTTCTAAATTTATGAGCCTTTAAATATGAACAAACGTTTGTAAAAACCTGGAGGTAGGATAATATAGACAATGGCATACTACCACACTACCTTACAGGAAAAGATGTATACTGTTCCTAAAATGAAATCTTAAAGCCTATCATTTGCTTATATCCATAGGGTTAAGTTGTAGTTCCTACTTTTGCATTCTTATAGATAAGATAATGGCCATTTCAAACCTCCTCTCCACATCAACCTTTTCAACTTCTTTTACAACAACTATGAAATAACAGTTAAAGAAATGAATGGATTGAAATGGAAAGTCACCTTTGGTCTTCTGTCCCATCATTAAAATCTCTTGTCTAGTCATTGCCCAAATAAATGAGGTACCATTATTTGGTGTCTCAAAGCTGGGACATCACTTCATGCCTCCTTTCATCTTTTTTTTTTTTTTAAGATTTTATTTATTTATTTATTTTATAGAGAGAGGGGAAGGGAGGGAGAAAGCGAGGGAGAGAAACAGCAATGTATGGTTGCCTCTCACATGGCCCTCACTGGGGACCTGGCCTGCAACCCAGGCATGTGCCCTGACTGGGAATTGAACCGGGACCCTTTGGTTCCCAGCCCGCGCTCAATCCACTGAGCTACACCAGCCAGGGCATCCTTTCATCTTCTTAATACTTGTCTTGCTCTTCTCCATATCCTTTCCATGTTTTCATCTACCCATTCCAGGCCCATTCAAGGCACTGTTTGAACAATACAGTTAGAGAACCCATTCCTAACACTTCCACTTACTAGCTGTGTGACTTCAGGGCAGCTTCTCTCTGGACCTGTGTTGCTCACTAGGATATGATATTGCAACGATTGTTTAAACAATGACTAGAAATGTGATTTTATATATAAAGCACTTAGCATAGATAGTGGTTGGCACAAGGTAAGACCTCAATAAATTGTGGAAGTGGTGGGTTAGTTTTTTTATTACATTACTTCTTACTGCTTCTACTCCAGATTTTCTACATTATTTCACCATGGCAAAGACCAATATCAGTAACACAAAAGCAGACAGAAAAATATGGGCTCTTTCTGTTTGCTTAATAAGTGATTTGTAATGATAATGAGAAGGAAGAGGAGGAAATAATATATTAATAATATTAGTAATAATCCAAACATACTTCATAGGCATTATTTCATGTAATATATATAGCATTTCTGTAGGTTTCGTAGAGCAGATATTATTTTCTTTATTTTAAGGGTGAGGAAACTAAACCCCAGTGTTAGAATAAGTCACCAACTGGACATGGACTGGACATTGATCCAGTTAGCCCATAATGAAGACCAGAGCCACACCACTTCAATCCAGGTATTCTGCAATGTGTGATTTAAATAAGCATGCCATCCCATCTTGAAATATTAACCCTTTGGTGCAAGTAGTGAAACACCTGGACTACAGAGATCTGTTTAAATGAGATGAAAAAATACTCAACACTAAAAATAGATCATAGCTACCTTGAAAGATGATCTGAGTGTTGCACAAGATAACTTATCAGGTAATACTTCAATAACTATGAAGTTATTAACTAACTATGAAGTTAGTTTCATTCATTAAAAATGTATTAAAATAGACTCTAAGATGAGTAATCCTATATAAGATATCCATCAATTTTATCATTCCAAAAAGCAATACTCTAAACAATATAAAACATAAATGATTTACTTTGTGGTATACAGGTCTAAGCAATATTAGGATCCTGCAGTATGAACTATCTTATAATGTAAGATTTGGAAAAGTCCTTTATAATTGGAAAACTAATATCTGAAAGGTATACGATTGCTACAGTTATAAATAACAACTTCCAACCTTTTAAGTATTAACCACAGGAAAGAGCATTAGTGCTTATCACTATTTTATAATCTATTTAAGAAGACTATAATTGTGTAGTCTTTCTGATCAGGTATATTTTTTAATTTTTATAAACTTAGAATTATATACTAAACCAGGATAACTTGGAAATTATATGATTAAAAATGTAACCAATGAACATGTCCAAATAAAAAACTGTTTTGAATAATCACCATGCTAAAACACCATATCACACCTAAATTCTACATTTTTCAGCCATATGGTACACATCAAAGCTACTATAAAGTGACTGAAAAGATTTAGTTTGAAGATTGAGGAAATCTTATTTGTGAGCAGATGTCTAGACGAGTTTGGAGGCAGCAGGTTTTCATCGGGTGACTAATCACATCACTGGGGGCATTTTTGTGAAGTCTACAAAATGGGTATTTAGTAGTAAAATGCTTGCAGATTAGTGACAAACAATGCAGGCACTTCACGATATCCCGGCAGAGCATCACAGTCACAATACGTGCCCTGAATCTCGAACACAGGCGGTTGGTCTCCATCCTCAGAGAGCAACTGCCGTTTGTCAGGGCTGACTGTTTTCAGACAAACGTGAGTGGGAGACTCGCCTGCACAAAAGGCACACAAACCCTTGTGGCGTAGTTATCTCGTGCTCTGAGAGCAGCTAATTGTAGAGAAACCCAAAACACATTACAAATTTTCTTCTCTTCTTTTAAACTATGACTGCAGCTAATCTTCAGAAATCTATATGAAGGGTAAAAATGTGGCTATGAAATGAAGTCACATGAAAAATATCCCTAGATTTTCCCAGCTTAAGTGATTCTTAAAGAGTACTTAAAAAGTAGTCTGAGTCTCACTTTGGCAAGAAGGACTTTGAAGTCTGGAGGGTTATGGGACTTATTCAAGCTCTCCAAGTCGAGCAGTAGCAGCCCCAAGACAAAAGTCCGGAAGCCAGACTCTCAGGTGTCCTTCCCAGCACCCTACAATGTCTTTTAGTTGGAAGGGAGCAGTCACTGTGGAAGACCCACGTTTGTGAAGTTTGGATTTTAAAAACGTATCTTTCTCACAGTTAATCATTTTGGGCCCCAAACAAAACAACATTAATCTATGTGTAAATATTTTAAAAATAACTTTTGGTTTTAAGTCTACTGCTATCTGCTCTCAAAATGTTGTACTTTCTTCCCAAAGAACTGGTGTCAGCAGAAATCCTTAATACTGGTTGGCAAACTAAAGTCTTTAATTTCTAAAGATGGCATTTGTAAACTCTCAGTTGGGAAGACAGGAAAAAGAAAATCAATGCTTAGTTTACTGCATGAGTGACAGAAAGCACTGTAAAAATACTCTTCAAAAGCATTCATGTCATTTTATGTATTTATAATTTTAAATTCCACTTATACATTTTGATAAAAGATCAAGTTAGGAGTCTATTAAAATTTATTAAAACCAAGGTAGTACAAATAGTTTTCAATTTTTTCTTAAATCCAACCCCCAAAGTACTGTCTTCTAAAAAGATTCAAGTAGTTTATACTTTAAAGTATCAAAGAATACGTTAAATTCTAATGACCGGTGGAGTTAAAACAAGACTTCAAAGAAAATTTAGCTCATGTGAAATATTTACACTGAAGTCAAAACTGGATTAAAGAAAACTAGTGAAAATATTCTTCTATACTCTAAAAAAAAAAGGGAAATTAACTTACTATTTTGTTCAAGTTCCCCCCAAATCCCAAAAGGAAATATTTAATTCTCTAGGACATGCTGAAAGACAGAGTTAGAAAGGCAAGGCAGCTAGAGCTGAATTAATCAAGCAAACATCATCGACAATCAACAGAACTTTCCTGGTGATTAAACTCCATTTGAGACAGCTGGAGGTAGACTCAATCTGGTTGGAGAGTCCATGAAAAGAGAATCTTAAGAGTGCAAAATGGTCTTAGAAAACTGACTTTGTAAACAGTTAGTTATAAACCTCTTAGCATTCTCAAGGCTTCAGGGACAAAATCTAAGTTAAAAACCAAGAAAGTAAGTCTTGCATTTTCAAATTTAGCAATATCATATAAACTAGTACAGCTTCTTACCCAATATCATTTATTTTTTCAATTGAATAAGGATTATATGAAATATTCATGTTCCCCAATTTCCTAACTATTCCGAAGGGTCCCCTAGATATTAGCAATCAGGAGGGCGGGAAATTGAATACCATAGTGTTCCAAGGCTAGGGTTGCTTAATTGTTCATTTTAAATTGTCAAATCTTACCAGATCTGGATTCTTGCTCAATAGATTTAACACACGGTGGGAAAATTCTAAGATTGATCGCACCCTCATTAGAGTGGCCACACATGCCAGTGTGAGGTAACCTGAGCTTATGCCCTGGTCCTGGCTTAAACATTAACAATGCTTATAAAAGTGCCATTTTGATGGTAAATCATAGAACCATCACCTATAAAGAACTTTAAATGGCCCCTTCCCTTACTCTACTAATCCCCAAGACTTTTCTTCCACACAACTGAATGCTGGAAAAGGAGGGTAAATCCTGACCTCACCTCAATAGAAACATTTCAATTTACACCTTGACTTTTTAGTCCCACCTCCTGTTCTTTTTCTTCACTACTTTCTATTACTAGGATACATTTTGCTCCTTCCTATGACAATTGTGCATTACTCTTCTGACATTTTTCCCACTAGTGCTTGGAAACACAGACCTAATTTACAATACTAACTCTATAAAAAGATGCTTCAAAACCACTAATTAACTTACAAATCAATGATTGCAACACAGTTCATTTGTAACTTGGATGCAGCTTCTGTACTGATAAAAGAATTTAGGACAAAAGTTACGTTTAGTAAATGCTACTGAATTAACACCCAAATGAATAAATAAATGAATAAAAGGGGAATTTATAGACAGGAGATTTACTGTGAAGTAACAGAAAAATTCCTAAGCTACAAAAACAAAGAGACAGGATGGCAGCAAGACAAAGAAGCAGAGAACTGAAGTGTCATTAAGTTTGAGAGTCCCTGCCACGCACTGGTTTTCCACAATGACCAGAAGAATGTCCTAAGGCACCAAAAGTTACAAACTTGGTCTACTGGGGCATTTTTTCTTTTTACTGTAGAAATGTAACTCAGACTTCATCATGGAATCACTAGTTTAAGTGGATTAACTTGTTAGAAATATGCATTCAGCAGACCAAAATGCAGGTAAATATGCATACATTGACCTTTAACCTATAATTCTCAGATCTGTCTAGTATTGTCCCTATTTGCACAAAAGAGGGTAGCCAAGATGGCAAACCTCTGCTTTTACTTGTTCACAATTACCACGTTTTTAAGCATTGTGCCAGGCTCTGTAGCATACATAGCTTTATCTGATCATCACTCCTACCTGATGAGGTATGTTTTACAGAAGCAGAAACTGAGTGTAGAGTGTTAGAGACCTTGCCCACACAGTTAATATGAGGCTGGGCCAGACTTTGAACCTGTGGCTCACTGATGTCAAAGCAGAAACTCTGCCACTATGGTCTGTTATGTCACTCTTAACAGTGCCTTCACAATGAATTCATTTGTGGTGCTTCTTTTAAAGGTTCTCTTTTACCTGTATAGCACAGCACAAACCCCTTTGACCACTGATTCTCAAAGGAGGCTTTAGAACAAACTGAAGGGCTTTTAAAAACACCCATGTCAATAATGCTAATTTAATTTATCAGAGCAGAGCTGGGGCATCAGTATTATTTAAAAGTTCCCCAACTAATTCTAAAGTGCAGCTGGGACTTGGTGCATCCAGAGACTTGCACACCAGGCCCTCTGCAAATAGCTTGCCTGCTTTGCAAAAACACTATTTCCTGACAGTTCTTCGCAGACACCCTACCGTCCAGACATATCACAAACAGACCACCATTTGGTACTAATTTCTACACAAAAAAATAATACCTATCAAAGGAAAGAAACCTCTTTGGATTAGAATCAATCTCTCTCTCTCTCCCCCCCTCCCCCCCCTCTCTTTGGCTCTTGCTCTCGCTCATTCACCCTTTAGAGTTTGGATATTATAGTGCCTGGGCTGATTCTTGGACACTTTGAACTTATTAAAACTATGTAACATAGCAAGTGTGTGAGGCATTTTCCTCTTCTCTATTTCTACTGTCATTTTTATAAGGCAAAGAAAGATGGAAATTCATAGATTAACATTAGGTCAACAGTGATGGTGTCCAGCTAGCTCAGCCAATAAGAGCATGGTGCTAACAAAACTAGTATCATGGCTTTTCTGTCATCTAGTTGGCTCTGTAAGGACTCACAAACACAAACTTAACTCAGTAGGCAATGCATAAATGCATCTAATCAGTAATTATGTCGCTAATCATAACAGGGAAGGATATAGATATTTAGCTGTGGGAAAAATCTAATAGTATCATCTTCAACTGCAGAAAACAGCATATTTTAAAGAGCAGCAGTATAGCCAATTTAGACCAGTTAAAAGACTGGTCTAGTTAATCAATAATTAGCTGATCCTAACATTAATCAAGTCCTTCCTGCCACATTTCTGAAGGCTGACACTGAATTATGAGATAAAATTACTCCCACTTCAGCTCAGCTGGGATTTTGAGCTTATTAAACAAAAAGAATGAGTTAAATTAACATTCAAAGAACCAAGGGAATTCATGATAAAATGTCCATCATCTCCTCATGACTTTGTATTACAACCCCAAAGGTAAGATCGACCAGTGTTATGAATTTCTCAAACAGAGAATTAAATGTATGAGATTAAAAACCAAACCCTCTGCACAACAGAGTGAGCTCAGCGCTGCACTGGATGCTGTCACGTTTGTGGAATGAAGGCAAGCTTATTAGTATTTTAACATAGTTTTGGTCTTTCTTACTTATCCTCTTAATATGGTAGTGTGACATGCACTGCAGTACTTCAGAAACTTTTTTTCACAAAGCTGAGGTCCCTAAGGGACTTGTGTTTTCATTAGGGCAACTGGAAGTATTTTATGGGAGGGACACTCAAGGGACTGAGTACAAGCATGAATACTTGAGGAGTATATTTCCAGCAAGTTCTGGAAGGAAAATCACACACCGTCCGGCAGACTACGGCTGGACACTGGGAATAGTTACACAGGGTCAATGCAACACCTGCTCAGGACTTGGTCAAACCCCAGCTTTTCACCTTGAACTTACAGGGAGCAGACACGTGGGGATAGAAAGGGCAACAGGCTAGATCATCATCCAAGTATCTAGTGAAATAGCTTGTACTTTACATTTTTTTCTCATCTGTTAACTATGGTTAGAAGCTATGTAGTCACTATCTGACAAACTACAAGCTTTCACCGTGATGATTGCATCACATTCCTCCCATTTCCCCATCATTTCTTCCATCTTTTATTTTATTTTTATATGAACATATCTGTTATTCTCAAAAGTAGACCATGTATATAACAGAAACTTCAAAACTAATCCAGGGTATAATAGTTAAATAAACCTCTACTTCAGGCTGTCCTTCAAACTGGCCTTCAGATTTCTCACAGAGTCCAGTTTGGAGAACGGTCTGAGGGAGATGGAGAGGCGCTGGCCATGCAGACGGGATAGCTCCGTGGGGTCTTGCTGCACCTGGAGTCAGAGCTGGCCCAGACGCCCAGGTGTCTGAGGCCCTGCTGAACATCAAGGTCAAGCTGGGGGCTGAGATCAGCACCTATCGCCACCTGCTGGAACAAGGGAAGTACTTTGATCTTGCGGACACCCTGGACAGCAGCAACTTTGTGCAATCCATCCGAAAGACCACCAGTCTCAGGACTGTGGATGGCAAAGTGGTATCTGAAGTCAACATCAAAGTTTTGAGGCATTAAAGGCAACAGAAGTGGGGAACCTCTTGGTGGGGGCAGGAGGCTAATAAAAAGTTCAGAGATCACCGAAAAAAACAGTCTACTTCAAACAATACAAAGGAGAATATAACTGAACTCAGTCTCCAGTCTCCCTATGAAATTCATTCATCCCTTTCTCTCCCTTTCTCCTCCTCCCATCCCCTTTCTCCCTCTCTCGCTGTATGTATATATATGTACACTCACATATTAACACATAAACACATACATATCTTTTACATAAACAATACATGTTTTGGTCTGCATATTTCTCATTTTACTTATATCTTGTACATTATTCCATATCAGTTTTGACAGATGTACTTCATTATTTTAAATGAATGTACAATATTGGCTATGGTTTGAATGTTTGTGAGCCCCCAAATTCATATGCTGAAATCCTGAGGCCCGATGTGACGGTATCGGCAGGTAGGAACTTCGGGAGGTGCTGAGGTCATGAGGACAGAATCCTCAGGAATGGGATTCTTGTTCTTATCAGAGTGCCTGCCCACAGAGATCACTTGCTCCTTCTGCCTCGTGAGGATACAATGAGAAGCCTGCGACCTGGAAGAGGGCCCTTCACTCACCGCGTCGGCACCCTGTCCCCTGACTTCCAAGACAAGGAGAAAAAAATGCCTGCTGTTTATAAGGCATTCAGTCTGTGGTATTTTGTCATAGCAGCCCAAACAGGCCAAGACAATAGCACAAAGCATGAATAAACCATAATTATCACCATTATCTACTGCTGGTTATTTTTGTTTGATTTTCCTACTATAAATAATGTTACAATATAATCCTCTATGTGTTTGTATATAGACACATGAAAGAAAAGATATTGTTCTATGTATCTTTGTATACATATGCAAGCATATATCTTGATTAAATCCGGAGTACTAAATTTTCTGGGTCAAAAGATATGCATATTTTAAGTTATGATAATTATTGCCACATTGCCCTGTGAATACACGAACCAATTTACACCCTGCCAACCAACATATTATCATAAGGGTTCATCTTGTCCATCTAATAGCTAAGATAGAAAGTGTCTCACTATAGTTTTAAATAATTACTTATTTTTAAAGAATTATGAACAATGCTATCAAATAATTTACTGAGTTCCGCACAAGTGTTCACAGATCCTATACTCAAGTGCCTGATACTAGACTCTAGCGTCCTATCCTTTAGCCCAAGTTTTAAGTACACCATTTACTCTGTGCCAAGTATCGGCTCCAAGGGCAGCAGAAGCCAGTTGTATTGAGAGTTACATAATTAGAAGAATTAGGACACAGTTCCTATCCTTAAGGCAGTCTAGTAGGAGAGAAATACAATAAAAATAATAAGTATCCACTGTTATAAGTACAATAATAGAACATGCACACTGTTTGGATGTAGACATTATTAACTCTGGATAAAGAGCTTGTTCCTTGAATATACTTTACTTATCTAATTTATTTTTACATTTTATAGACTACGCAAATGTGATTAGGAACATAATACAATACTTTGGTCAGCAAGAAGTATGACTATGCAATTACAGCTAATAATTAAACAGTCTGATCAGGTGAAAAGTATTTTAACTGACTCATCCATACTTATAACCCATATTTATTGCAATAATTTATATATGCAGAATAATTTATAAAACTACCTTGTTTGTTACTTGTTTTGGGTACTTGCAACTTTATCTGAAAAAGAAATCGTAGCATTCATTTTGGAGATATTTTAGTTCTTCTTTTGATTAAGAGAGTCAAAGCACAAACTCGTCATCTGCCCTTCCTCCTCCACAATCCATTGAACTATTATATTTTTAATATACGGTGATTCTTATTAGCTGTTTAACTTGTTATACCATGCTTGCCCTCAAGTATGAGGTGTGTTAAAGGTCGTCTCTTATATACACAGAAGGTCCTTTAAGTATTCAGATCCTATAAAATGTGACACTGATGTCAGCATCATTGATTGGTAGACGACTACGTGAGCTTTTAATTGCCACTCCAACCTTCTTTGAAAGCTGTCTTCCAGTCAACAAAAAAGTTTTAAAACTTTATCCTTGGACTAAATTCGACACACTGATTGCATTACCATTTCACATCTTTCTTTAAACTTCCAAACCTTATCAGTCTGCATGTGGCCCTCCCCCACAGACCCGCCCACACGCCTCCAGGAGTTCCTCCGTTGGGAGTTCCTGCGCCAGGCCTGCGTCTCCCACCAACACTTACCTGCTCCAGGCTTTCTCTCTCAGACCCTCATCTTTACTAGAAGACAGCTGCAATATTAAGAAAGAATAACTTCTAAATAATAATTGCTACATTTTTTGAGTGCTTGGCACATGCCAAAGCATCAAGTTTTTACTAACTTCTGATTGCTTCATATCCCTTCCATTTCGCCTCGACATGCCACACGCAGAACTTTATATGCAATACGCTAACCTAATCTTTAGAACAAATCTATGCAGTGAAATCTATTATTATTGTTGCTTCACGGTGGAGGACAGGGGGACTTGGAGAGTGCAGTCGTTTGCCCACGGCGGACACGGGGACTTGGAGAGTGGAGTTGTTTGCCTGTGATCCCACCGCTAAGCTGTGGTGGCACTGAGCTTTAAACCTCACAGAAAGCCCTTCCACCATCACTGCGCTCTGCAGCTTCCCCTCGATGCAGAACTACTGTAGTGAACAAATGGCCCCATTTTATTACCTTATTAATTTAACAAGCTCATATAATTGTAGAGTCTGAAGTTAGAACACATCTACTTTAACCATCAATTCAAGCCTTAGCCTTTTTTCTCACGCACCTAAGTCACATCTTGCCTTATTGGTAGTTCAAACAGCACTCACTTGATTAAAGAAGGATAATGACAAGATGTTCAGATAGAAATCTGATACTGGTTAAATCACTTGTAGCTGAAACAAGAAATAAGTGTTAGAGATCATTTCCAAGCCATCCCCATGTTCTCCTCACCCCAATTAAAGCCTGATCCACAACCTACTGTGGGGTCTGTAACTACGGTGTGGACAGAGTGACAGCCACTTTAGTCCCACCCCTAATACATAGCAGTGGCTGTGCACCTACATCATACAAAATCTGAAAGCTCCAGTTAAGCAAGAATTGCCTAATTTATCATAAATACAGTATTACCTACTGTGCAGCAATAAAAATACATAAAATGCAGAAAAATACCAGAAAAAGAGGTCCCTGTAAGAGTCATTTCTGAATCTGCTTACTGTTGATTATTTAGACATCTTTTTTTTTTTTCAAAATTCAGGCTCCCGTTCATTGTACCCCTCAGAAAAAAACGAATTAAAAATGTCCCTTTAACTTGCTGGAGGAAACAGAAGGTTACAAAAAGTAAAGTCATTCCCTCCATCATTTTCTAAAAAACCAACACTACCAAAGAGCAGATCAGAGGGGAAAAAATAGAATTTCTGTAGACCTCCCAGTGAAATTCACACAACATTCTGAAATGTCAGCAAAGAGATGTTTAGCTAAATGCCCCAGTGGCGCTGCAGACTCCCTGGACAGAACCAAAGACAGACATCTCCTCACTCTGAAAGCAGAGGTGTCCCCCATGGGAGGCTCCTAATTATCATTCAATTGCCATTTGCCAAGAGAATAGAGCTATTGAGCAATTTCACCTTATAGGAAATGAAAAGATAGCAACTACTAGCAACTTTCACTTTCTCACCAGTGCTTTTTCTAAAAAGGTGAGGAGAACTGCAAAGAAAAAAAATGGCTTTTGAAGATAATTAGTGATTGAGATTTAGATTATGGATTCACATTGGTATTTTGCCATAACAAACAGACCACACAGCCAAATAGGACACGGGGACTAGAATAGAGGTTGTTTAAGGTAAACAGGAATCCAAATCTTTTCCCAAAGAGCACAGTGTAGCTACCACAAAGGTTACCAATATTATTTTAAACAATTAGAAGAACCAATGCATAACACAGTAACATTTATGACTAGACAAAAGTAGAAAACAGGTTGTTGTGGGGAGGTAAAACATAATATATTTTCAGATCCAAAATAATCCTATTGAAATAGTGGTCTACTCTCATTAGACATTCAAAAATGGAGGTAAATTAGAATTTGTCCTGTAGGACAAGAGACAGTGAGAAATGACCTAGATCAATGGGGCTACCATTTAATAGAAAAGAAGATAGGTTTTACGGAGCACTTTTTTATTGGGCTGGTAGAGTTCATCCATTTCCAAAGCTTGGGTTAACTGCTCTCACATTCAACTGGTCAACTTGGGCTAAAAATAGTTTTCCTGGTTTGACATGTAATATGGGTGATGTAGAGAGAACTGAGGTAGCACTTTATACTGGGTACAAAAAGGTTAGCTTAAAGAATTTAAACATCTCTACCATATTCACTAATCAACAGCAAGATTGCTTAACACAAAATTTTGTTACACTATATGTAAGTTTACATCTATATATATTTTTCTCCTTTTGAGAAACAAATTTTGCACTGATATCTAGTCACTCCTGCTAGGAATATTTACAAAAATAGTGGAGCGGGGAGACCCTGGGAAGTGAGAGGAGAGGAGAAAGGTAATGCAGAGGGTTGAGTAAGCAAAGAGGGCTTTGTAATACAGCCTTGGGTGAGACGAAGGAAGATCAATGAGCCTTTACTCCTGATACTCCTGTGGGGAGGTTGCCAGATGTGTCAGAGTGACACTCAGAGCCAGCAGAGCATGTTGTGCTCTGCTCTGGTGCCATTCAAGTCGTAGTAACTGGGCTGGGAACAGTGCTTTGGATAAATGGCTTAGCAGCGGTGCAATGGGCATGACATTGACATATTATTATGTTTTTAGAAAATTCAATAAAACCTGCCTACGATTATTTTGATATCCTATGAGGAACATAGTAGGTACACAATAAATATATCTATTCTATTTTACTCAGCAATGGTGCACTGAATAATTACAAGATCTCATAGATTTTTTTTTCCACATCAAGATTGCAAGTTACTCTGCCTCTCTGAGAAATCTAGGAAGTGGCAGTCAAAAGTAAGCCCTAGAAAGTCCAAAGGACTATGCCCATTTGAAGAAAGTCCCGATGGAGGGACCTCTCCTCTCATTAGGCATCTTTACTGTAACAAAGCAAAATTAATTTATACTCATCTCACACATGTTGAGGCAGGACAATTGTGAAAATGTTCTAGTTGGCAGGGGATAACAGTTATTCGTACAGGGGAAGAAAGTTATTCGTACAATTCTCAGTATTACTTATTTAAAATGTTACTGACAGCCACTATTGAATGTGACACCTTTATTGTATTATCTCACCATTTACAGGAGGCTTTCATATCCTCACGCACAATTTCTGTTCCACCAATGCTATTTTTTATACCTTTTGAAGTTTCTCAAATGGAAACTTTCTTATCACAGGAGTTTCTAAGCATAAACTCTAACAGTAGAAACTGATTTCTTTTATAGGGATTTGAAGCCTCCATTATGGTTTTGGTAGGACCCAATTACCTAGCTAATTTTTGGAGACCTGCTTTATACACCCAATCAAATTTAAATTTCAGCTAAATAATGAATAATTTTTAGTAAAAGTATATACTAAATATTGCATGGGAGATACTTACACTAAAATTATTCATCACCACAGCAACATACCTCAAAACAAAATACAAACTATAGAAATGGTCCAAAATAGTTACTGATCATATACATTGGAAAAGTTCAATGAACTAAACTGAGTTTACTATATCTGCTGTATTTCATAACTGATTATTTATTAATCTGCTGAAGGAAACTCTGAGTTGTTATCTCTTTATATAAAAGTGAAAAGATGCAGGTGAATCACTGAGTACATAAGAATCCCATATCTTCACGATAACTTTCTAAATCCTATTTTTTTTAAAGAAAAGGTACTGTTAACTGGAGAGCATTATGCTAATTGAAGTAAGCCAGGCAGTGAGGGACAAATACCATATGATCTCACCTTTAACTGGAACATCATCAACAAAAGCAAAAAGCAAGCAAAGCTTAACCAGAGACATTGAAATTAAGAACAATCTAACAATAGCCAGGGGGGAGGGGGGGGACAATGGGGAGAAGGGTCTTCAGGAACCACTATAGAGGACACTTGGACAGAACCAAGGGTGGGGAGGGAGGCAGGGAAGGGAGGTGTGATTGGAGGGAGAGGGGAGGGGAGAGTTTGCAGACAACTGTAATTAAATAACAATAAAGTAAAAAAAAAAAAAAAAGAAAGAAAAAAGAAAAGGTACTGTTAAGACTTCAGGCAGCTATGCTAAATTATCACTCGCTTCCTCTGGAAAATTTTCTATGGTCTATGTACTGTGAAAAGTTTCCCTATTCTAAGAGAATTCTGGCATTCTAAAACTTCTTTAAAGGTTTCATTTACTAAACACATTAAATCATCAGGAAATTTAGAGAGAAAATCTCAATGCACTTCTAACCTTTGAAATCTCAACCCACAAACCCAATTTGTGTCCTGGGCCTTGGGGAAGTGAGACATATAAGACACTTATTTGTAAGCCAAAACCTAAAACAAAATCCCCCTGACAATCTAAGGATAACTTGTGACATGACATTCCCTAAAGAACAGAAGAAAAAAATTTGTTTAAAATTATGCTTCGTGTAAAAACAGAAAATCTTTTCATCATAACGCCACATATTATATCCCTGTATTTCAATAAATAACATTTTATCTTAAATCCTTAATCACATGTTATTGCCTAACCTAGGCAAGGATTCAAGGGTTAACAAGAAAAAAAACATGAAATTCAATATTTCTTAAGTGTTTTCAGTTTTGCTGTCAAGGCCACATGAAAGTAAAGTACAAAAACACCATTCCATCACATATCCCAATTCACCTATATATATCCATTACCGTCATGCAAAGAATAAACACAAGAATAAATAATTCATTGAATGTCGTTGGTAGTTAATTTTGATTACCTCTATTTCAAAATGCATTATGATCAATAAAACTTTCAAGAAGATTTATTTTCTGATGGGGAAAAATGGCTAAGGGAGTCATTCTTGCAACATCTACAAGTACATTTCCTCTGTTATCATTCTGTGGAAACAAAGAAAAACTATTTTCATATTTCTGTAATTTTAGCATTTGGGAGGTTTTACTTTTCAAAATAAAGCAGTTCTATAAAAGAAGACATTTTTCAACATTTTTAATGCATCTCGAGAATGTTTAATTTTATTCCTAACTAACCCTCCTCATAGCACATATATGCAATAAAGTGTGGGTAGTTTATATCAAATATAAACCATATAAAAGCCTAGCATTCTCTTCAACAGCATTCTAGGATGTATTAAGAAACAAGCAGATAAGCCTTAAGGATTGCACAATATGGTCAATGTGAATAGAGTGGTTTTCTACAAACATATTGCAAAAAATTGAACAAATACTTTACATTTCAGAACACAGCTATTTTAATGTCACATGTCAAGTAAGTTCCCAAGTGAAAAATGTTAGCACTTTAAATCTGCAGGTCCTGGATTAAACTACATAAAGGAAATTTGGAGAAATGACAACGTATTCAGAAAGAGACTAGACTGAAGGTAAGAGTCTCTTCTTGAGAGTCTAATTAGGTGACCCCCCCATTTCAGCTTTTTAAAACTTTGTCATAGAGACACCTTAGCAGAAGCTGTCAGCTTTGACAGAATACCAAAATCCTGGCAGCAAACCATAAATGGACCATTACCACAAAAAGAGCTGCTAAATGAGAAACCATGTGCTCAGTATAAAACTAATTTCATGCTTTCAAAAGCACACAGCAGCTCCTAGCAAGATAGTGGCCCTGGGACTTGCAGAGACAGACTGGCAAACACAAACAGTTTGCTCCTGATGCGTCTGCTTAGCCAAGCTTTACATGTACTGGCAGTAAATGGGGTTCTCGAATCTTCTGTCAAACAAGTGCACACTTATCTATAACTTTACAGCTGAAAGATATAAAACAGCTGCTGCAAATTTAGCAGGAAACACACACACACGTACACACATACATTATATACATATATCCCCCATGTGCCATGTAAGCTTCCAATCAAATACAAATGGATTTCTCTGCAGACCTTATGTTCTAAACAGACACTTAATAAGCACACTGCTATTCGAATACATCATAAGTCTCACAGTCCTTTCTCCTTTAGCGACAGCTTCTCATCCTGTAGGAATTGCCGTTTAGAAGAGCCTAAGCAATAGGACTCCATCTGCTCGGAGGCTAACTTTGAGTTTGCCCTTACATAGTTGGCTTTCAGGTACTCTATACTTATAACACTACATCAGACCATCTGGGCATGACAGCCTAGTAATTTAACCACCTAGGTGAGTGTCAGTACTTTATTTACATTTAAATGATAAAATCTGCTACATTTAAAACATCACATCTAATTACAGCATGCTTTAGGAGGAAACACTGCTAATTTTCTCTTCTCTTGTTCAGTATATCATCTCTCAGAAATCAATTACTGTAGGTTGTCCAGTGCCCGACAGGTCATAACTTTTAATTATTAATAATGTCAAGCTTAACAAGGTGCCAATTCCAGTATGTAACCATTTCACTTTCTCTCTTAGTTACCTTGTAAACATCACTTAGTTCCCCCATATACATTTCATGTCAAACATTCTATAAAGCGCATTTAGTTCCTAGCCTTTTTTTTTTGTATACTGAAGCACATAATAACACTGCTAACCACCTACTTAATGCAATGATAACAAATTGCACAATATCACTGACTGGGTCTGAATGTTTAAAATGCAAAGGAAGTCACCTATGTTAAGATGTCCTCGGCAAACAGCTAGCACAGAAAGAGAAGAATACTATCACACCCATTTAAGGAGTTACTTCCCAATAAAACTAAAGAATCATACATTTTTCTCTTCAGAGTTGCCCCTTCGGATCTGTCAGCACAATGTGATAAACACAATTGATAACTCCACAGGATTCAACACAGCGTTTGAAAGAATCTGTTACTGACACCTCAGATGCTAGTGTCAAGTTTTAGGATAAAAATGCTCACCTCTGCTAGGAAGTCCACTCCACATCCTGGTAAGGCTTTCACCAGCTTCGAGAATAACCAAGTTGGATAAACAAAACTTCCAGTGTGCGACCAGTGTCATGCACGGTGCTACCGAGACTTGGCTCCAGCCCTGACGATCTGTGTGACAGTACCACACTATCTCAGTGCAGCACCAAACCTTCCCAGATGCCGGCTTATTGCACTGCTCATTGAAAATCCTTTACACGCTGGCAACATTTTAGGGAAGGACAAGCACACTCTGAGTCATTTGTAAAGAAAGCAGAGCAATTTCAATTCTCTATCTCCACGCGTGCTGAAACCAGAGGCACTGTCAACCTACAAGTCTGAGGTGCATTTCAGCCGAGAAACAGGCACCTAAGCCTTCATTATCAATGCGTGAAATCAGCCACTGTGATCACATTCAAGCAAACCACAAAAAGGATATGATTATGAAAAGCTCCACAGATTTAGCACCAAACCTTGTGGAATGAAGACTCATCTAGTGAAATTGTGTAAATGTTAAAAATAGCTCTGGCTTTTCAACAATGAGCTAGATACAGAGAAGAAATCAGTAGTCTATATTATAAAGACTTATCATAAAAGCTGTAAAAATAGCTGTAGGTTCCCAGGACTTCTGTATAGACAAATGAAATCACTAGAGGCTATTACAATTATAACACAAAAAATGACCATATGTTCGACACAGATATCCATTAAGAGAAATTTAAATATCTTTTAACCCCTATGTGCCTGTCACTAAATTAAAGTAATAATGGCAGTAAAAAATGTGCAGGGCTCTGCCAGCACCAGGGCAAAATACAAGTAAGTTCACTCTAAAACAAATTCTTGAACAATAAAAATTTAAAGGTATTCCGTGTAAGAAGAAAATAAGCATACAAGTTAGAGGGTATTTTTAATACCACAATCTTTCACTGCTTACTCTTAAAGTACGTAGTTCCATCCATATATCCCCCCCAGCCACCCCACATTTATACCTTTACGTTTTACCGCCCTTCCTCTTCCATTACTGTGCTATAAGGTCCAAGAGGCAGCTGGCACAGTATTAAGAGGAACAAGGTGGCTATACCTGAGAAAGTAGCAGCAATGATTTGAGATCACAAGACAGAGAACTTTGCTGTGTGCATGCAAAGTGCAGAGCATAAAGGACATAAAATATTTATCAAAAATCACAAAAATTACTGGAATGAATTCCTAGTGGGCAACCTTGATAAAGCACATTTTAAGGTTCTATTCAGATTTCTTTAAATGGGTTTTAGGTTCTCATTAAAACTCTAAAGAGGAGCAAATCAGTATCCAATAGAGGATCTTCTGTACATGACTGTGTTTAGTTCTAGGAATATACTAGTAGCTCTTACATGCCACATTTAGTAGTCTCTACAATCCAAAACATCTGTATATAAAAAAAGTAGTATTCTACATCACGCATTTACATAACACAGCATTTTGCAGCAATGTTAAACGTGGCATACACAGGGTATCCTCGTTATGTCCCTATGTGTGGAGTTCACTCCTTACAGGCTGCTGGTTCATCAGAGACGGTTAGAGTTGTACATGAGTGGGCATGCCTACGAGTGTGCCTGAGCATGTGTGTGCGTGTACCCACATCATAGAAGAATGCACGTCTCCTTCTGCTGCCTGAATCTCATTTGTTTGGTGCCCGTGAAGCCCCTAGGACAACATTTGTTTCAACGTATTATGAGAGATGGCATTGGACTTCACTGGTTCAGCAACTGCTAAATGTTCTGTTTATCTCTCTCTTTATGTGTACTTCTCTTGTCTCAGAAAATAGTCCATGAGAAACTGTGCACCTAAAATTCTTTTTATCATTTCCATACATGCACCTCCTTAGTAATAAACATTTAAAATGAGACCATAATATTGAATATTTGACCATAGGCCCTTAAGCTCTTATCTAAAAGCCTCATTGTCAGAAGATGTATTTCAGAATTCAAATGCTTTCAAATTTTAGAAAGATAATACTCTGCTTGTAACGTGATTATATAATGGTTCCATGGGGTCAGGGGTCATACTCTGTAATCAGACACATTAACATTTCTGTAGCAAAACAAGTGCTCGGTCATGCTACATGGGATAAACAAACACTATCATTAACTTCACAACAGGTCGAGTTTTGCCATCAACGTGAATGATAAAACCTTCTTATTTTCATAGCTTCTTGGATTTCAGCAATTGTAGGTAAGAGATTATGGCTCTGTAGCAATGTTTACCTATACTGTTATAAGGTTAAGGATTAGAAAATGGTACCTAAGCAAATGTTCTCTTGCTTGAGCAAGAGATTTGAAGATTAGCATTGCTTTAATAGGATGGGCAAAAAATCCGAGAGGAGGTGCTGATAAGACTGGGACACAGAGCAGAGCAGGGAGGTGGCTATAATGCAGAATGACAAAACTAGGACATGGGAACAAAAGGCAAGAAGAAGCCATTCAGAATTATTGTGTCAAGAAAATAACATAATGATAATATCAACCACTCATTGGTTACCTAATTTATACCCAGTAATGTGAAAGGCACTTGACATAAATATTTCTCTCAGCAACTTAATTTATAATTTTGAAAAGGAAATTTTAAAAGGAAAAATACATTTTCAGAATGAAGCATAAAACATTGGGTGATCTAACCCTCTTCTCAATGTACCCCAAAACAAAACATCCATAATGTTAACATATGTAAGAATGTCAGAAACGAAAAATGAGTTTCGCCTTATAAACTAAAGGGCCCTATTTTATTTTTGTATGCTATATACTATTTGGTATAGGATTTCTTCAAAACCACATGTAGAAAAAAAGTAGTAATATTCTTTACATCAATATTCAAAGTATTTAACTTTAAAATCTATTTTTAAAATATTCGTGCCCTGGTTGGTGTAGCTCAGTGGATTGAGTGTGGGCTGCAAACCAAAGGGTCGCCAGTTCAATTCCCAATCAGGGCACATGCCTGGGTAGCCGCCAGGTCCCCAGTAGGGGGCGCATGAGAGGCAACTACACAATGATGTTTTTCTCCCTCTTTCTCCTTCCTGTCCCCTCTCTTTAAAAATAAATAAATAAATAATTTAAAAAGATATATTCCTAAGAAAGTATTATGAGGTATTTACTTAGAATTTTCCAATGAGTGTATTTCCACAAACAAATACTTTTTTTTATAGTCAGCACATTAACAAACTTTAACTTAGCATTGACACTATTGTGGACCTAAGACTCTGGACCTGTATCATTCAGCATCTTCTAAGAGATCTTGGTCAAAGGCTCCAAAGTTGTAGTTATATAGAATGAGTAAGTCTAGCTATCTCCTGTGCAGCACAATGACTACAGTTAATAATACTATATCGAATATTGGAAATTTGCTGAGAGAGATTTCAGGTGCTCTTACCACACACAAATTAAGTGACTATATCAGGAGAAGGATATGCTAGTTGGCTTGACAGCAGTAATCATTTCACTGTACAAATGTAAATCAAATCATGTTGTACAACTTAAATATACACAATTATTACTTAAAAATAAAAACTATGGGTATCCCCCCAATAAAAGAGCATTTATTAAGTGCCTTTTGGGGTTCAGACTTGCAGTGAGGAGTTATCCTACAGGCATTTATTAGGACACTGGTCTTTGTGTTCACCATACAAACTATAGCAAAATGTATGGCTCTAATTTTAGTATCTATAATACAAAGTTATTCTCCATGTGAAGAAAGAAACTGCATTTATTTTTCAAAGTACAATATAATTTGGTGAATTCTTTCTTTAGCCACTCAAATAGTGCCCTGATGGCTTGATGGAATTACTACAACTTCTAAAAGTAAGTGATTATAAGCCTGGCCTGTGTGGCTCAGTTGGTTGGAGCATCGTCCTGTAACTGAAAGGTTGTGGGTTTGATTCCTGGTCAGGGCACATGTACATGCCTAGGTTGCAGGTTTGATCCCTGGTCTGGGTGTGTAACGGAGGCAACCAATCCACGTTTCTCTTTCACATCAATGTTTCTCTCTCTCTCCCTTCCTTTTTCCCTTCCCCTCTCTCCAAAAGCAATGGAAAAAAAAAAAAAGTCCTTGGGTAAGGGTTAAAAAAAAGGTAACTGATTATCTAGAGTGGGTCACTCACCAGGACCAAAATAAGCATCTCCTTACCTTACATAAGGGAAACATTAACTTCTAGCACATATAGGCAAAAGATGTCTGAAGGAAAGGCAGGCTCACCAGAGGACTGGCTCTTGAAATAAAGCGGGTCAACATAAGCTAAATTCCATCACACTCAGCCCATAAAATAAAAAAAAAAAAAATACTAATAACCAGCCCACCCAATTCCTCTAAATTTCTTGTCTAATTAGGAGAAAACGCAAACATACTTCATAGTTGGCCAAAGAACCAGCTCCATGTCAGCTGCAAAATTCCACAGGGATGCCTAACTTGGAATGGTGTCTAACAGCCTGGTTGGCTTTGGTGGTGTCAAGTATGAAAGTAGAACATCTGGGTGAAGAAAGTTGGACACTCAGGGTGACAACACCCACAGTGAGGAAATCCACTGCTAATTGAAATTTCTATGGAGCCAGCTACCAAATCTTTCTCCCTAGATGGGTTTAAAAGAGGTAACAAAACACACACACAAACATGTTACACTTCTATTCTAAGATGACACCAGGATTTTAAGTGGGTGTTTGATGATTCAAATCACTCAGTCGCCCCAAACACTTAGCATAACTGTCTCAGATTCAGTTTCCACACTGGAAGGTGTCCGTGCTTGGTTTTTAAGATCTAAAAAATCGAGGCTGGATATAAAACATTTATCTGTTAATAAATATATGTAGAAGTTCATAGTCCAAAGTAAAAGCCTATCAGTCCTTCACTAAAAAATGGGCCAAATGCCCCTTTTAATTCCTTTTTGTGATAAAAGTTCCATTCAAACTCCTTTATGTCAATTCCTTAGAGTCTTGTTCTTATATAATTGACGCGCATGTTTAACATTTTAAAAATACATGTACAGAAAAAGTACAAAGCTTATCTCGAATGACTTTTCAGGTCCACCTGAGGTATAGTTCTAGACTTCTGACACTACCCGAAATGTCGGGGGTGCCCACTGAAAGCACTTCAGGGGCTTGGAGTTATAACCTGAGCTTTCAACCTATTTCCAAGTTCCTCTACTCTCATTCACTAGGAGCCTCCATCTCCACAAACGCTACAACAGAAATCTCAACTAAATTTACCTGGGAAGTACAGATGTGGAGCACTAACTTTATCCTTTTTGAAAGAATAAAATTCAGATTTAGAAAAACACTTGGAAACTTAGTAATCAATCCTGGGTCAGACAAAGAGTCAGAAAAGTATCTCAATATTCCTTCTATTGTATCATCACTGGTGTGAATTATTCCAAGGAAGAGATAATTCTTGGGCTCTCTCCGAAGGATGTAGAATTTAAACCAAAGAAATCAAATGCCCCTTTTTCAAGAATCCTGTTCGGTATATTTACCCAGAACTGTTGCCCTTCTAAGCCTGTTCTTGCACTGAAAGCTATAGGAAGACACACAGGCTCTACATAAAAAATGGGTTGTAAAATGATTTTTCCATGAAAAACTATTATGGACTTAATTAAGGGTTCTAGGGAAATAAGTGCATTGTAAGTAATTTAACCCACTAACTTCCACTAAACACTAAAATGTTTTATTTACCTAGTGCACTTACTGTAGAAACTCATCACTACTTCATAATGATTTATTATACTTTCACTGTGGCACATATATTTTGCAAAAGATTTCGTTAAATGATAAGTGGAAAGCTGACTCATCAAAAATTAAGAAAAACAAGCATTTAAAATCATATGTTTCCAAGGCAAAAGTAAGAGACATTACCATACTGATGAATTCTAGCCCCATTTCTGCATCTTTCTCACAAGCCTAAGTTTGCATCATTAACATCTACATTCACATCTAAATCTCTTAAGATGAACGATAACTTTTGTAGACAGAGGGCAATACTAGATATTTAAGTAATACTTTTTATTCCTGAAACATGAAGGAAAATCTCCTCTTTCCCCCTCTTTTACTCCTACTGTGACTCTCAGTCTGTCCCCCAAACACACTCACACATGCCCTGACGTCTCCCCTGCCTAATGATGGAAGATGCTCATAAAAAGTCTGTCGAAAAAGCATGCTCCCGCCCACATATCCTCACCTCTTTGTGAGTATTTCCCTGCTCTCCATACTCATTAACAAATTTCAGCAAAATGTTACAGTATTAGAAATAAGGAAGTATCTCACTTTCAATATACTTGTGGCACCATCTTGTGGTCAATCCATAGTGTTACAGTTTCAATTTAAAGTTCTAAGGTTCAAAAATGTGTGAAAACCCATTCGTGGATACATTTTACATTTTATTTATTTATTTATATTTTTAAATTGAATTTACTGGGGTTACATTGGTTAATAAAATTATGTGTTTCAGGTGCATAATTCTAAAACACATCTGTATTTTGTGTGTTCATATACATACATATTGTGTGTTCACCACCCAAAGTCAAGTCTCTTTCCAACACCATTTATTGCCCCCTTATCTTCTTCTACCTTCCGCCCCACACCCCGCTCCCCCTGTCCCCTTTCCCTCTGGTAATCACCGTACTATTGTCTGTGTCCATCCAGTTTTTTTTTATTAATCCCTTCACCTTTTACCCCAGCCCCCAACTCCCCTCCCCTCTCACAGCTGTCAGTCTGTTCTCTCTACCAATAAGCCTGTTTCTATTTTCCTTGCTAGTTTATTTTGTTCATTAGATTCCATATATAAGTGAAATCACATGGTAGTTGTCTTTCTCTGACTGGCTTATTTCACTTAGCATAATACTCCCCAGGTCCATCCATATTGTCACAAAAGGTGAGATTTCCCTCTTTTTATACGATGGAGGAGCATTCCATTGTGTAAATGTAGCACAGTTTTTTTATCCACTCGTCTACTGATGGGCACTTGGGCTGCTTCCAAATCTTGGCTATTGTAAATAACACTGCAATTAACACAAGGTTGCATATATTCTTTCAATGAGTATTTTGGGTTTCTTCAGATATATTTCCAGGAGTGGAAATGCTGAGTCATAAGGCAGCTCTATTTTTAATTTTTTGAGGTATCTCCATACTGCTTTCCATCAGTCTGCATTCCCACCACAAGGGTCCAATTTTCTCTACAACCTCACTGGCACTTGTTTGTTGATGTATTGATGATAGCCATTCTGACAGGTGTGGGGTGATATTTCATTCTGATTTTAATTTGCGTTTCTCTGATTATTAGTGAAGTTGAGCATCTTTTCCTATGTCTATTGGCCATCTGTATGTCCTCTTTGGAGAAGTGTCTATTCAGGTCCTTTGCCCATTTTGTAATTGAATTATTTCTTTCTTTGTTGTTCAATTTTCTAAACTCTTTATAAATTTTGAATATTAACCCCTTATCAAATGTATCATTGTCAAATACATTCTCCCATTCAAGAGTCATCTTTTCATTTTGTTGGTGGTTTCCTTTACTGTGCAAAATCTTTTAATTTCATGTAGTCCCATTTGTCTATTTTGTCTTTTGTTTCTGTTGCCTGAGGAGACATATCAGGAAAAAAATGCTACAAATAATGTCTGGGATTTTACTGCCTGTTTTCTTCATTAATTTTTATGGTTTTAATTCTAAAATTCATGCCTTTAATTTATTATGAGTTTAATCTTGTGTATGTTGTAAGAAGGTGGTCTAGTTTCAATTTTTTTGCACATATATTTTCAATTTTCCTAACATCATTTATTGAGTAAACTATCTTTATCCCATTGTATGTTCCTGGTTCCTCTGTCAAATATTAATTGACTACAATTGCATAGGTTTATTTCTGGGCTCCCTATTCTGTTCCATTGATCTATATGTTCGTTTTTATGCCAATGCCATGCTGTTTTGATACTATGGCCTTATAGTATGGCTTGATATCAAGTAGCGTGATTGCTCCAATTTTGTTTGCTTTTCTTTTTCTAGTTCCTTGAAGTGTAAAGTTAGATTGTTTATTTGAGATATTTCTTGTTTCTTGAGACAGGCCTGTAATGCTATGACTTTTCCTCTTAGGACTGCTTTCACTGTGTCCCATAAATTTGGGGTTGTTGTAGTCTCGTTTTCCCTTGTTTCAAGATATATTTTTATTTCTTCCTTGATCTTAGTGTTAACCCATTCACTGCTTAGTAATATGTTGTTTAGCTTCCATGTCTTTCTGAGTTTTTCAGTTTTTTTCTTGTGATTGATTTCTAGTTTCAGACCATTATAGTCAGAGAAGATGCTTGAGATGACTTCAACCCTTTTAAATTTATTAAGACTTGATTTGTGTCCTACCATGTGACCTACCCTAGAAAATATTCCATGTGCAGTTGGTAGGAATCATATTCTGCTGTTTTGGGTCGAAATGCTCAAGATATCAGTTAAATCCATCTGATCAAGTTTGCCATTTAACCACTGTTCCCTTGTTGATTTTCTGTCTGGAAGATCTATCTATTGATGTCAATTACATGTTAAAATCCCCTACTATAACTGTATTACTGTCAGTATCTCCCTTTCTGTCCATCAAGATTTATTTGACATGTTTAGATGCTCCTATGTTGGATGCATAAATGTTCACAGGAGTTACATCATTGTGATGGATTTTTCCCTTTATCATTATGCAGTGCCCTTCCTTGTCTCTAAATATAAACTTTGTTTTAAGGTCTATTTTACCAAATATAAGTATTTTTCCCCAGCTTTTTTATTTCAATTTTTATGAAATATCTTTTTCTATCCCTTTATTTTAATCTGTATATATCTTTTGTTCTGAGATGGGTCTTCTGTTTTCTTATCCATTTTGCTACCTTATGCATTTTTATTGGAGCATTTAAGCCATTTACATTTAAAGTGATTACTGATAGGTGCATATTTATTGCCATTTTATTTTTTAATTATTTCCCTCTGGGTATTTTTTTTCTTTTTTTCTTCTTAAAGAAGGGCTTTTAACATTTCTTGAAATACTGTTTTGGTTGTAACAAACTCCTTTAGCTTTTTCTTGTCTAGGAAGCTTTTTATTTCTCCTTCAATTTTAAATGATAGCCTTGCTGGGTAAAGTAGTCGTGGTTGTAGGCCCTTGCTTTTCATCACTTTGAATATTTCCTACCAATCCGTTCTGTAGATAAATCAGCTGTCAGTCTCATGAAAGCTCCTTGTGCATAACTTACTGTCTTTTTCATGCTGTCTTTAAGATTCTTTCTTTGCCTTTAACTGTTGCCATTTTAATTATGATGTGTCTTGGTGTGGACCTGGTTCGAGACTCTCTGCACTTCCTAGACTTGTGTGTCTTATTCCTTCAGCAATTTAGGGAAGTTTTCCATCATTATTTCTTCCAATAAGTTCTTGATCCCTTGCTGTTTCTCTTCTCCTTCTGGTGCCCCCATGATGTGGATGTGTTGTTACACTTCATCCCACAGGTCCCTTAAATTATCCTCATTTTTAAAAAAATGATCTTGTCCCATAGGTCCCTTAAATTATCCTCATTTTTTAAAAAATTCCTTTTTCTTTTCGCTGCTTTGATTGGGTATTTTCTGCTACCTAGTCCCCCAATTTGCTCATTCAGTCCTCTGCTTCATCTAACCTACAGTTTATTCCTTCCTGTGTAATCTTCCTTTTAGATATTATATTCTTCATTTCTGCTGGTCCTTTATTATGGTTTCTAGGTCCTTTTACATGCTGTTGAACAGCCTTATAACCATTACCTTGAACTCTATATCTGATAAATTATTTGCCTCTATTTCATTTAGCTCTTTTTGTGGAGATTTCTCATATTCTTCATTTGGAGCAGTTTTCCTTGTCTCCCCATGTTAGCTGCCTCTTTATGTTTGTTTCTATGTATTATGTAGATCCACTGGGACTCCCAGTCTTGGTAGAGTGGCTTCATGTAGTAGGCGTCCTGTGAGACCCAGTGGCACAGTCTCCTTGATCTCCAGGAGTGTCCCTTGTGTGGGTTATGTGAGCCCTCTTGTTGTCACTGAGTCTTGATTGCTATTGGTCATTCATGCATGGGGTCAACCCTCAGGCTGGCTGACTGTGACCACTGACCCATACCTCAGTCGAGGTTCTGACCACACCAAGCAGAATTTGCCTCAGCAGGGTCTAGTGCCTGCTGAGATCTCCCTTTGGATGTGCTGTCTGTGAAGCTAATTGGATCTTGCTCTGATGTTGTCTGAAGCTGACCACTTGATGTGTTGGTTCTTGGGCCTCTTGGGAGGGACTCTGGTGCAACCAAATATCAGACATTGCCTGTGACTCTCCTTGGGCAACCTGTTTTGAGTTATAAAGTAATCCACAGGTGTTGCTACCTCTCTGGGCCTGGCTGCATGTGGAAAGGGCCAAGCTGCTCACCATGGCTGGCTTTACCAGTACCAGGCACAGAGGCAGGTTAGCAAATGTCCCAAAGTACCCCAAGATTTGCTTCCATTTGCCTCTACCTGCTGGCTGTCTGTTAGCTCAGTCTCTGCAGGCACCTCTGACAGTGTTCAAGTTGCATGAAGTAGGTTCTCAGTGAATCATCAGGTAGAGATGAGTGGTATTCACCAGATTGATAAAGGTTCAAACTTGGCCTATGCTGGATCTGAGGCCACTCAGTAAATGCCCCATGTTTAGCTGCCACTGGTTGGGTGCTCACACACCTTTGTGGGGTGGGGTCTCAGGAACTTGTCAGGGTGAGCTGTCTTGATCTATTTATCTGGCACAAATACACCAAGATTTGGCTGGGTGAAGGGAAGGCTCTCACACCAGTTGAAAGTGTGAGAAAAATGGCCCCCATCCTAGAGCCACACAACTCAGTTTGTCCCAGATTCTTCCAGGAGCCTGATCTTAGGAGGGTGGCACTGCTGGGATTTGGGAGGATGGGGCTAGAGGGTCTCCTATGAGGGGGGGTGCCAGTCAGTTTTGGGGGAAGGTGGGGAGAGTGAGCCCCACTCCAGAGCCCATAACTTAGTCTGTCCCAGATTCTGCCCAGAACTCAGCAGGGCACAACCACCAGGAGTTGGGAGGGAGGGGCCACTGGGAGCCCATAGAGTACAGCTAGAAAATTTCAAGTTCACAGGAAAGTGGAGGGAATGGACCCCACCCAAAAGCCACACAACTTAGTCACTGACACCCCCTGAGTCTTTCCAGATCTCTACAACCATGCCCAGGCAGCTGAGTCCTGAGCAAGGTGCAAACTGTGCAGAGTGGGGTGACAGGGAATCCAGAGAGGGGAGCTATTGCCTTCTCCAGGCCAATGCTATATGGAGGGAAGTGCCTCTCCCAAGAAAGATGGCATCTGCAACGTGGGAGCATGACTCAGCACAGAGATCCTGGCATCCATCCCTTCGGTCTCTCCCCAAAGCCACAAATCCCAGACTCCCCTCATAAGACTCTAGTCTACTCCACCTTCTTTCCACTGGAGCTCAGGATGAGTGGCTGCAAAGGAGATTTTGTGAGCTGGCTCTTTAAGAGGGCATCTGTGTCTCTAGCAGAGTAGTCTTTCCCTGCTGATTTTCATGGCCAGATGTTATGTGGGTTCCTCTTCCCTGCTCTGGTGCTCTGGACTGGGGAACTTGGCTTGAGATTGAGATCCCACACTTCTCAGGGGGAATCCCCGCAGCTGAAGTACCTCTCCGGGAGCTGCCAACCAATGGGGCAGGACCAGCCTTTCTGCGGTGTGGCCATCCCTTTTCGCATCTCCACTCTTCCTACCAGTCTCAATGTAGTTCTTTCTATAAAGTTAGAAGACTTGTCTTCAGCTAGCCTTCAGTTGGTTATTCAGGTTGCTTGCTCTATATTTCAGTTGTAATTCCAGTTTAGTCCTGGGAGGAGGCGAGTGTAACATCTACCTTCTCCATTGTCAACTTTGACCTGATAAATTTTATATTTTAAATACATATAAAATGCAGTGGGGAAAATGGCCTATGTATTTAAAAGTTCATACACATATTTTAATAATCATAATACCCACCACAGTGCTCTGATGCTATAAGCTATTTCTTTAATATTGAATAGGAATTTAAAAAAAAGAATTCATTAGAAGGGAGAGGTAAAATAAAAAGCTGAGGATCCTGGAAGCATCAAAGAGAAACTCAGATTATGGCAACAAAGAAAAGAACACTCCACACTGCACTCCGACTGACAGCCCATATTCCGATCTCCATCTCCTTCTCCAAACCTTTAGCTCTACCTCCTGCTCCAAAATCCTCTGGTTTTACCATCCTTACTTTCTTCCCCCAAAGTGTCTCCAACTTAAAATGTACTCAAGCTCAGTTCAAAATTCCCAAGGCAAAATAAAAGATGCCACTTCTCATATCAAGATGCAGAGTATGTTTTTCCACCACCAGAATTTGGACTGGTCTTATGACTATCTGACCAAAACAAGGCAGTGGTTGTAGCTTCTGCTCTTGCCGTCTTGCAGTGGTGCTCTTTGACCTCTGTGTGACAAAGCCCAGTCTAAGCAACTCAAAGGCAGAGTTTACTGGCAAGCGTGATCCAGCATACAGTCAGCACCAACTAACAGATGATGTGTGAGGCCATTTTAGGCCACCCGGCCCAGTCAATGCGCTGGCTACCTGAGTGACCTCTAGTGATCCAGGATGAGAAATACCCAGCTGAGACCAGCGCCAATCTCTGACCCATAGAGTCATAATTAAAATTAAGCATTTAAAAATTTTTCTAATGTTTTCTACCTTCCCAACTTCTCTTGTTTTTTTCTAAATTGTCTCACTCAGTTTCAGTCAAATCTCAGGTTTTTAGACATCCCAAGTTTTTTCTCAATTAAAGATTTCAACATTCTCATTACTCCCTTTGAATCACGTTTCTCTGCTGTTTTTCCTTCACTAAATCCTATTCTGTCTTAAAAGCTTAACCTTAAGTGTGATTTGAAATTCTTTTGGAATTAATTGAAAGTGAGAAAGAAAATGTGCATTTTAGTTAGTATGCAACTGGGAAAAACAAACATTAGATAACTAGGAAATAATCACCGACTCTTTTCATTTTTACTTTGTGAAAAATATGTTTTAAAAAGTTATGAGAGGTAGTAAGAAGTAATGTAGAGGGCAAGACAGACCTTAGACTTTGAAACTGTATACAGCCTTAGAAAAGATCTCAAAATCTCTCTAATTCTCAGTTTCCTCATTTACAATACGAGGAGAATTATACCTATCTAGCTGGGCTGTGAGGACTTAGTCATTATTTCAGTAATTTCATGATTACCTCTATCTCCAGGGCACCTCAAAGTCAAGTACAGACGTGTCTCTTACCCCAATTCAGCAGAACCTCCATACCCTGAGCATGATGTTTTATAGTTGTGTTTTTTTTTTTAAGATTTTATTTATTTTTATTTTTAGACAGAAGGGAAGGGAGGGAGAAAGAAAGGGAGGGAGAGAAACATCAGTGTGTGGTTGCCTCTCACGCGGCCCCCACTGGGGACCTGGCCTGCAACCCAGGCATGTGCCCTGACTGGGAATCGAACCGGCGACCCTTTGGTTCGCAGCCTGTGCTCAATCCACTGAGCCACACCAGCCAGGGTGATGCTTTATAGTTTCAATTAAATATACTTTGTGCCAAACTAGTGCCAAGGGCAGGATCAGAGGTCACCTCCTAAGGGAGAATTCCTTCCCATTCTGAGGAAACATGAATCCCAAAAGCCCCGGAATACAAGCAATCCTTCCCATCAGAATCCTTGGGACAACTTGATTTGCCATGACAGGCACAAATGCTCCTTGAGGACACAACGAGAATAAAATGCAAAGTTAACATTTATTACTCTATTCAGTGATTTACCTCCTGATTAGAAGGGGGAGGGAATCAGAGTATCAGGTACCACTAAACAGCAAAAGCTGGCCTTACTGCAAAAATAGGCTGTATCCAGAGAGAGAACTTCTGTCCTCTGTTTTCTCATTCAACTTCCACATCAGCGCTCTGTCTGAGCAGTAAACTGTAAGCACAAACTAGGTACCTGCTGTTCAGCCGAACTTCTATCCCTGGATGAAAGGCAGTAACAGAATGGTGAGGAATCAGGCCACAGAATTCGGCTAACTTATTCCAAGTCCAGCTGTTATCTAACCTCTTTATTCCTCACCCACACTGTGTGTGTTAGTAATAATACCTTCCTCATAAATCTGTTATGAGGAATTCCTCTTTGCACAATACCTGCCACAAGGTAAGGCCCCATTTGTCCGCTTAACCACAGGCTTTCAGTCTGCCTTCGCTGTTTTCATGGTGCTATAGAAGGTGAAACGTTGCTTATAAAGCTCACGGTTAGGGGTGAGGGTTGGTTGATGAGGTCAGGGCGCTGCATCACTCTATTCCCATGACATCACTGCTCTGTTTCTGTGGCCAGTGAATGCCCCAGGAGACAACAAGGAACACAGGAAGGCCACCTTTCTTTTTTCTGACCACTTTCCAATTACAGATTTATATAAGGTAAGAAGCTCCTTTTCTGGGTATGACTCCTCCTCAGTGTGTTAGACTGGTGTTCTCAAAGTGTGATTTTGGAACAGGAGCCTCTTCATCATCCGGGAACCTGCTAGAAATGCAATTTCTCAGATTCTGCCCAGGTCTCCTGAATCAGAAACTCTGGGGACGGAGCCCAGAAATCTGCATTTTAACACATTTTCAGGTTATTCTGACGTAACATAAAATCTGAAAAGCACTAGGTTAGATTATCAGTCACTCACATACCAACTGCTTTAAATTCTTAAAATTCAGACCCACCTCAGAGAATGAAGAGGTGAATGGGATGGGAAATTTTATAGCAGTAGGCACCCAGGATAAAGAATGGGTCTCAGCCTTTGACAGCAGAGGGCAGGATGAGGGTCACGACCCACCAGACACAGAGAGTAAATGTGGTCGATTTTATCTGGACTTCAGAGTTTTATGTGGGTCATGGAAAACAACCTCTGCGCACTCATGTGGTGTTGTGGTGAAACAACACCTAAGCTGGGATGTCTGGACCTGATGGGGAGGCTGCAGGTTGACAAAAACCAGAGTACAATAGAAAGAGAACTACTTAGTAGACCCCTAAACTCCAGCAGCCGTCCCTCGCTTTCTCGTACGCATGTCTGGGCAGCTGTTTTTCCTATGTATCTGCTCTCGCAGGACGAGGAAGACTCTTTCTGTCCCAGCTGCTTTCTACTTTGCCAGTAGGATCTTCTCCCCTTTAGCCCAATAATATTTCACTCCAGTAATAATAAACTGTTATGGCATAATAATTTATTATTATGTGCATTTGCTTTGATGTCTCCTTTTCCTGGAATGTTGTTTTCCCTTAAATAACTTGAAATTTACCTTTGAATATTCACCTCAAATAACTTCTCCTCTAGGAAGCCTTCCCTGACCTCTGTAAAGTTAACCATTTCTTTCTCTGTACCATACCTACCTTATATGGAAGTATATCATTATTTTTAACAAACCATATTGTTGTTAATTATTTGGATATCTATATTCTCTTGACACATCTTAAAAAAAGAGATTATAATTTAGTAATCTCTTAAAAGTAGACATTTGATCATTTTTAAAAGCCAAACCTCCCAATTTTTGCTCATTATCTTCTCTGATAATGCTACTAGATGACTGGGCATTTTAGGTGGTTACATTTATTATGACCTTTTAATTGAAAATTTTATTGAGACAATTAGAAATTCACACGCAGTTGGACAAAGTAATATAGACAGTTTCCTTGAATGCTATGGAGCTTCCACTGATGGTAACATTCTGTAAAACTATAGAATAATATTACAATCTGATGTTGACGTGAATGCAGTCTACCAAACTTACTCAAGTTTTTCCAGTTTTGCTTGCTTTGAGTTTATTTCTTCTCTTTTCTTCCTCGCTTCTTAAGGTAGGGACTTATTTATTGGAGACCTTTTCCCCTTTAGTGCTGTAAGTTTCTCTCTTAGCACTGTTTTATTACATCCCACATATTCTGATACGTTGTTTTCCCATTTTCATCTAGTTCTATGTGTTTCTTGTTTCCTTTGAGTCATGGATTATTTCTTTGACTCTTTGACTCATGGGTTATTTAAGAGATATGTTGCTTAAGTTTCCCACTGATTTTCTATTATGATTTCTAGTTTTATTATGGTCAGAGAACATACTATGTATGATTACAACTCTTTTAAATCTGTTCAAGTTTGTCTTATGGCCCAGAATATGGTCTTTCTTGATGAATATTCCATGGACCCTTGAAAACAATATGCCTTCTCTTATTGTTGGGTGGAGTTCTGTATACATTAGTTAGATCCTTTTGGTTGTGGTGTTCAGATTTTCTATATCCTCGCTGATTTCCTATCTAGTAATTCTACCAGTTGTGGGGAGGAGGATGAAGTGTTCAACTATAATTGTGGATTTATCTATTTCTTCTCTCAGCTCTATCAGTTTGGCTTCATGTACTTCACGGCTCAGTTGTTTGGTGCATAAATATTTAGGATCACTTTGTCTTCTGGTGGGTTGAACCTTTTATCATAATGTAGTGTCTCTCTTTGTCTCTAATAATTGTCTTTGCCTGAAGTTTACCTTATCAGATATTAATGTAAATACTCTTGACTTATTTTTTTTTAATTACTGTTCGCATGGCATATTCGTTTCCATAGTTTTACTTTCAATCTACCTATGTCACGAAATGTAAAGCGATTTCTTGTTGGCAGGATAGAGCTGGTAATTTTTTTAAATCTGCTCTGAAAAATCTTTCTCTTTGACTGATATTTTCAGGCCATTTACATTTAGGGTAATTATTAATATGTTAGTGCTTAGGTCTACCATTGTCTTACTTGTTTTTCATTTGTTTCCTCTGGTTCTCATTTCTATGTTTATCTTTTCTTGTCAGCCTGTGGGTTACATAAACATTTTTTTAAGACTCCATCTTGATTTATTTATATTCTTTTAGATTGTACCTCTTTTCATAGTCTTTAGCGTGTGGTTTCTCTCGGTATTAAAATAACCATATTTATGAAAATCTACTGGTATTGTCATTTAGCTACTTCAAATGAAGTACAGAACCCTTACTTCCATTCAGGTCCTTTTAATTTCTCCACTTTTAAATATCATTGTCTTGAGTATTAGATATTTACAGTGTTTGTTTCAATCATCAAGTATGATTTGTAAAACATAAGATAAAGGATAGTGTGAGAATTAATTTCATGTGTCAACTTGCATGGGCCACAGGGTGCCCCAATATTTGATCAAACAATATTCTGGGTGTTTCTGTCAGTTTGAGTTTGGATGAATTCCACATTTAAATCTATAGACTAAGGCAGACTGTTCTCCCTAGTGTGGGTGGGTCTCATCCAGTCAGCTGCAGCTCTGAATATAACAAAAGGCTGACCACCTCCTGAACAAGAAGGAATTCTTCCTTCCTGGCTGTCTTTGACCTGGGACATCAGTTTTTCCCTGCCTTTCCTGGGCCTCAAGGCTGCCAGCCTTCTGCCTGGAACTGCAGCTTCCGCTTCCGTGAGTCTCTTGCATACTGACTGCAGATCTTGGGACTTGTCAACCTCTGCAATTGTGAGCCAGTTACTTATAACAAATAGTTTTACCATATATGTATATACACACAAATATAGATATACAACCTATTGATTCTGTTTCTCTGGAGAACCCTGACTAATATAGTTCATTATATGCACCAATATTTCTCCTTCTATTGTTTTTCTTCCTTCTTAAAACTCCAAGACTCATTCTTTTTATCACTTTTCTATTTTAAAAATGTCCTTTAGCCAAAAAAAAAATCTTTAAAGGTAAACCTACTAATAATAAATTCCTTTGTCTTGCACAAACCCCACACTACATGGTAACAGGAACTTACTCTCAGTGTAGAGGACCTCTTTCCCTGGAACTGCATCAAGATTGGGGGTTGGGTGCCGAGGGTGCTTATGGGGTTAAGTGGCGCCAAGGCTCAGGTAGGAGGGTTTCCAAATTGAACTGGTGTCATTTCCGTACATAGGCATCTACTGAGAGATTTTTATTTCTGTCTGGTACTTGGTTATTGACTCACGCTGGCACTGTGGAGCGTTCCCTTGTTCCCAACTATGAGGGCTCTTTAGGTAGGCTTGCACTGCGCTCATGGTATGCTGGAAACATTCTCTTGCCACTGCTCCAATCCAGGCTACAGGAAAGGCTACTTCCCTGCCCCCCTCAGATGCCGCCCTGCAGGGTCCAGTTCCACCCAGCAGCCTCCGTGCTCACTAAGCCCACAGAAAACCAGGAGACTACTTCGGGTCCATCTGCCCACCCTTGGGACCAAAAACACCAGGGTCTTGCTCTCTTGGTGGACCCTTTGAGGGATAGAAGTGTGCAACTACCTTGTATGAAGCCACGTGTAGTTTCCACCCACCCCTTGGGGCTGGATGGGGAAAGGAGCTGGGATTCTTCACACGCAGGCTAAGTTATGTAAGGTCTCTTCACTTCCCTTCTGATTCCCCTGCCTGCAGCCCAGAGTACTCTTGCAATGTTTGGTTGGAGACAGTGCTAGGGAAGAGAAAAGGGGACCTGGCTGCTGCACCTCATGAATCTCTGGGGAAAGTAATTATATTGGTACCTTGAGAGGCAAACGCACACGTACACTCCCACAGAATGGATTTAGATACACTTTGAGAACCCTGCTGTTCTTCCAGAAGCTGAGATCTAAAAGTTCTATAAACACCCTGAATTCTAAGTATTGTGGAAGAATTGCCAGTGGTTAGCTGTCAGTCAGTCACTTAGAGAAATCCCTCTGAAGCCCATCCCCACCCCTGCCAACCCCAAGGCTGTAAGAAGTCTGGCAGAGAGAAGGGTGGGCTGAAATGAACGGTTCTCAGGCAAACGACCTCTACTACCACATCTTCGCTCCTTTGGGGAGGACTCCAATAGACTGGTTACTATTTTCCTTCCTCTGTTAGTCTGCTAGGGCTGTTGTAACAAAGGACCGAAAACTGGGTGGCTTAACAACAGACATTAGTCCACAGCCCTGGGGGGAAGCAGCCGGAAGACAAGGCGCGGCAGGGTTGGCTCCTTCTGAGGGCTCTGGGGGAAGAATCAGTTCCAGGCCATTCTTCTATGTTTGCAGAAGGCCCTCTTGTCCCCATGTCTGTTCACATCGTCTCCACTCCATGTGTGTCTGTGTCTGTGTGTAAATCTCCCCTTTTTATAAGGACATCTGTCACCCTGGATTAGGGTCAACTTAACCCTAATGACCTCCTTTTAAATTAATTTCCTCTGTAATAGCTCTATCTGCAAATAAGGTTACATTCTGAAGTGCTGAGGATTAGGGCTCTAACATGTTTTTTTGTGGGGAGGACACAGTTCATCCGGTAACACCCCCCATAGTCAAGCAATTGGCATAAAAGGGAGATTGGCATTTGGTTCCTTAATCAGGTGCTTGCTTTGTCAGTGGGCCTGCCGTCGTCCCTGTGCTGCCTCAGCAGAGAACAAAAACGTGGAGGAGCTCCCCCCACCCACCCACTCCCCCTCTCCCTGCCTGGGCCCCAGCACCTCCGGTTTTCTAGAGGAATGTTAGTTGTCAGATCGATTCTGTGCCCTCAGGCCCTCGTAGTTGGTACGTAGATGAGAAGAGTGGAAACGATCTTGGCAGGACTGGCATAATGTGTGAAAAAGAGCTACATGCACTTGGGAAACAGAGCCTTTTATGACCAACTGGGGCGAGCTGGGAGAAACAGCTAAATCTAGGGACTCCCTATCTGAGGGAGCACGGTGTCTGTGAGGAGCACCTGCCACCCACAGAGACAACCAGCAGAGCACTTGTTTACCAAGAAGAGCATGGCAACCTTGCCAAGGCTGTAAGGCAGAGACGCCCCACCCCACCATCCCTCACAGCCCTCAGCACCGGGACAATCGGGCAGGGGGAGGGGCGAGCAGCCTGAGAGGGACTGTGCCCCACCCTCCACTCTAAACTCCAGGGTCTGTCTCATCAAACCTTAATGTGGTGACAACACGGAAGCTTTTATAAATAGAATAGAATCTTCTAAATCAGAGTCCCTCTGAGTACACAAAAGTGAGAAGTTATGGGCAGACAAGGTGTGAAGGGAGCTGCTACCCAGCAAGAAACAGACATGTGATAAATCAAAATTGAGGCAAGTGACTGAAAATAAAACCATGTTAGGCTTGCTTCTCGCTGAGACTCTCAATAGTAGAACATGTATGTGCACACACGGCAACACTCAGGTGTGTTCCACCAGGTCCCTGCTGTTGCACTTGGCACGAGGTCATGGGCAGCTCCCCTGTCACTAGGTCTTCCTCAGAAATATAATTTTTAATGACTACGGTTTCTGTCGTTCAACTTATAAGTGTCTTATTAGATATTTCATCTTTCTCCTATTGGACATTCAGAATACATTTAACATTTTGGAATTATAAACCATCTCATAACCACATACACACATATATGTCTAGCTTTTAATTAAAAAAGGAGATATTATTATACCTACTTTTTTTCAGATGGGATGATTAATGCTACACTTTTGGAGCCTTTACCACATGCCAAACCCAAGTCTTCTGAGAATGGATCATTGACTATATTCTCAATATAAGAAAATTGCCTTTATGCCTAAAGTACAGACTTGAAAATCTGTCTCCTTTTCTTACCCATTTTTCTATATATTAATATACTGTGCTATTCTAGATGATGAGCTTTGTTTTACTTATAGAATATATGCATAATGATTTGTTTATATCTTTGCTAAATTTTATATCAGCCAGCTAATTTCATTAGCACTAGCATGGGAGAACAATAGAGAAATTAATGAATTGGAGATTTACATTTGTTTTCAAGACACGTCAAAGTGAAACAGTCTGCTGTGAAAGCAGCTGTTCTTGACCACCACTGTACGCCGGCACAGAGGCCCGAATTTACCCGAGCGCTGCTGCACAGCGGGAAATCGCGGCCAACGAGCGAGGAAGGGGAACGGCTTCACTGTCGATGAAACACGGTTGGAACGCTGGGCCTGCCATTGCCGTGCAGCATGGAGCTGGACAAATGACTGTATCTCTGTGTGTGTAAACAATGGATGATCATAGTACCTGCCTCAAGGTCGACGAGAGGGTTAAACGAGAAAATTCCTATGTAGTTCTTAGGACCAGAACATGGACATTAGAAAGTGCTCAATGACTGTTAGCTACTAATATTACTAATCAGGAGCTATAGGCTAACCTTGCTTTAGGGATAGATATGTGGACTTTAACAGATGTAATTCGAACCTGTACTCAGGGTGATTTGCTCTCTGATTTAGATATAAGACAGTAATCAGTTTTAACCTAACGCCAACTATATTTTAATACATAAATTATTATTTTAATATGTAAATTACAAATACATTAATGTTTATGTGTTATAATTATAAGAGCTCATATAATTATAACACATAAACATAAGAGGAAAACAGTGATTTTTCAGTATTTTAATAAGCGTGCATCGTATATCCTGTAAGTTCTCCTAAGTCTTTCACAGTATGATAAGTATCAATTGGGGAAATAATTTCATGGAATTAAATTGGTAAAAAGTAGTTAGGTTAACTTGAAATATAAAGAACAATATTTATCTACAGCACATACACAAACAATTAATACTGGACCTTAATAAGGATCATGTCATAACCTCACAAAACCAGAAACTATGTAACAGCACCGAGTGGAATTCCAGCAAAGGGCTGTTCTGCACCATCTCACTTCAGGCTGAAGCCTCATCACCAGAGCAAACACTTGCTAGTGTGGAATTTGACGCTCTGCCCCCACGTTTAGGAGGAGACTTATCTTGGCCTCCCAGGTAAACCTGGGTAGGAGGTTCACTTTTTGTAGGCATCTTCACCACGAATCACAGTAAATTTCACATTTTCCTTTAATCATATCACAGTGAAGATACCCAATGAGCAGCAACGTGGAGGAGGAGGAGGTGCTGACCAAGGATAAGATTTAGAATTCAGGGCAGATGTGGGGATGGGAAAATCTCTTAGCCTCAGCCTGTGCCCAGCCCACAGGAAAGGGTGAGAGGCAAGGTGTGGGGGACAGTGCTTGCGGTGGCACCAGACCTCAGACACAGGCTTGCTGGTTCTGACCATGTTTGTTCCTAATGTAGGAACCGCCTGCACAGAAGCTGCTGTGGCTGGCAACTCTCTAGAAGAATGTAGCAGATCCAACACACAAGATTAATTCTCTTTTCTTGCATCATGGGACATTATAAATAGAGCTGCAGCTTTTTATATATTATCAAGTAGTATGCTATCCAACAAAGCAGACAAAGAAAACCCAACAAAGCCTAATTTTACAGAGAGGGGGAAAAACTGATACCACTGATTTATTCTGAACACATTCAAAATATTGTAAGCATTATTCACATCCTCTGGGGACACAGAGCCAAGCCCACGATCCAAAATACAAAATTTGTGTGTGTGTGTGTGTGTGTGTGTGTGTGTTTGTGGCTAATATGTCTATAATAATAATAATATATCTATACTGAAAGTAACAAAGAGCTCTTGGATTTTACCTGCAGGGAAAAGAATACATGTCATCATGGCACAGGCTTTAAGGTGAAAGGAAAGTTTTGTCCTAAAGCCTTCATTTTCTAGAACAGAAGCTTCCGTCCCAGCAGCAAACGGAGCCCGAGCACTCCTGCCTACCTGTGCTGGTGTCGGTGCTGGGGCTGGCCAGCAGCGGCCCTCCACCCTGCACCGGGGGCTGAGGCTGCCCATCGCTCAGCTGCTTGATGCGTTTGCGGTGGGACTTGCCGTTGTAGTGGACCTGGGCCTGGGCTGCAGAGTTCAGCTGGATGTTGCACACCTCGCAGAAGGAGAACAGAATTTTCTTCTTCTCTTTACTGAGCTGGTCCTCAGGCCTATCGTGTTTTATCCTCTTGTCTTCAAAGCCCCGCAGGAAAGTTGCCATATTCATAATTCCATCTTCACGGTAGTTGTCAGGGCTTAAATAGTACTTCATACCTGAAAAAGAGGGGTACAACTGCCAGTGAAATATGTGCCTTTTTATCTTCTTGTAGGATAATAATTAATTTTCATGGTATGGTTTGGGTGGCCAAATTTTTGGCATCTCTGGGCCACACTGGAAGAAGAGTTCATTGTCTTGGGCCACACATTAAATACACAAACACTAATGAAAACTGATGAGCAAAAACAAAAGGTTTTAAGTAAATTTACAATGCTGTGTTGGGCCGCATTCACAGCCATCCGCGGCTGCAAGATGAACACCCCTGGTAGGCCAAAAGTCTCTCAGAGATGTGGTCACTCTTGGAAACAGTCATCAAGAGCAACTAACTGAGCAAATGCGGTCTTTAAAACATGTGTCCCCTCCACTGGGAGTACTTCCTACTCCATCTTTGCCCCTCGCCCCTCGCTTCTCAAGTCCTCTCCTCTCTTAACTCTTGCCCAGCCCTGAGACCTCGGCTGGAGCGCTGCTCTCTCCAGAGAACGAGTCTGAGCCTGGAGACGAGGCGGACCCCTGGCTACGTGCTCGAGCAGTGCTGTGCGGCCTCCCTGCATCACGCTGTTGCCAGTGCGTTTACATGCGTGTGTGCAGCTGTCTGGTTTATGTTCCCCACCACCGTGGGGACTCTGTGAGGCCGTAACCTCATTTCTGGGTATCCCTTAGGCCTAAAACAGCACATTTTCCATAATAGACATTCAATTATCTAGTGAAGAAAGGAAGGAGTAAATGCTGTTATGAACCCAGAACTGTGAAGAATGTACTTGGAGGCACAAAGGTGGGCACTGCAAACAGACCGATGCCGTCGCCTGCGGAGAAAGTAAGTAGCAAAGACTGGAACACAGTGTGTCTGCGACTCAGATGTGCTTGTGTTTCAAAAGCCCCTTTACAAGCCAGTCAGTGGGAATATGAATGTATTTTCTTATAGATGTGGTGCAACAAATTGCACTTAGGTTTCCAGATTAGCCCAGAAAGCTCAATTTAACCTTTGATGAGGTTGAAATACAGAACATATGAAATACAAAATAACAGAAATACAATATACGGAACACTAGTTTTGAAATATAGAAAAAGAGTAAAACAGGCTAAGATAAAATTTTATTTAATTTTAAGTACTGAGCTTTTTTATTTATTTAGATAACGGTAGAGTGACAGATTATAATTTAAGTGACGATTTTAAACGAGACTGTTCAGTACCTCAGGAACCTCAGCTGATGAAAAGCCTCAGCCTGGGCTTTTATCTCGGTGGGTTCTACGTTAACATATGTAATTTCCTCACTTTAGTAATGCCAGTATTACCAGCGCTTTCACACTTATCAGTATAATTATTGCAATGGTTTTGGTTTTCAACCAGAACAAAGAAAAAGACACTGTCGTAGAAGAAAGAGGAGCACACGAGTCAGGGAATAACTGGGCGAAAACTAAGGCAACATGGTGTGTGCATGGGAAAGAACTGGCTGACCCAGCAGTAGCATGAGAGGAGCGATGAGAGATTCAGATAAACAAAGGCCCATGGCTTGTGAGGGATTTCTGCCTACGGGAAACTCAGGAAGATAGAAAGTACTGGCCTTGGGCAGTTCTGTTGACCCAAGTTGCCACTGAAGTCCATAGAAAGGAAGGAGCAGGTAGAGACTAGTCTGGATTTGGAGTGTTCACCAGTGGAATGTGTAAATTCAGAAAATGAATTATAGCACAGGGTATGGTCGTGAAGATTTAATTCTATGTATACAGTATGCCATAAAGAATTCCCTATTCACACCCACACTTCATATTGCAAAGTGCCCTTTGCATTATACCACAGAATAAGTCACAACCATCAGAGAACTGTAAGAAAATGGCTCATTTTGACATGTAAAACCTATTTGTCCCATAAATTCTTTACCCTGATGCCACCATTTTAAGAAACTCAATTTCACAAAATTTTCCAAATGAATCGATGCCTTTTACCTCTCCACAAAGGCAGTTTTCTTCTTTAAAAATCTATTCAGACTATACATAAATCAGGTTTAAGCAATTCCTGTAGCTGAGTTATAAATGAAATGTTATTTGAACTGCACATACATCAATATTTTTGCTTTTATTCCCTGAATCCATATTATTATGGCAGGGGGTCACAAAAACATTTTTTTCATAAAACTTTAGAAAATATCAGTGCCCTATAAAAGTTATGTTCTAACATATTACTTTGTGTCCTCTCTTAAAATATTAAAATCTACCTTAAGAACTCACTGAATTTAGTGATAAATAAAGAGATAATTTTTAAAAGAGCTCATTGCTAACATATCAGGCCCTGCCTAGAAAACGAATCCATGGTAAAACATAAGGAAAACCATAACTTCTAACCTCACAAGGCCGGGCCGGACACCATCGGCCCCGCACCACTGAAGTCTAAGTGTTACACTTCACCGCAAGCAACCAAGGTTCTTCACTCAGCTGAGGGCTGCTGACACCCTGGGCTTCAATGGAACCCCTCCAGAGGCGGTGCTGGTTGACACAGGGTAGTTCACAGAAACGGGGCACACAGCCTGATGCTCCTTTTTAAATTTGAATTATAAAAAAATGACTTCTTTGTATTATCTCATAAAAGATAAAGCCTGCTTACCTGTGCTTTTCTGACTGATATTTGTCTAGAAACAAATCATGCTTTAGATTTATTTAAATATGCATTATTTTAAGTAGTTAGAAACAAACCTTTAATAGGAAATGAATGGTTATTCTAGAACTGTCCTGTAAAAACCTCTTTAAGCCCTGGGTGGTGTGGTTCAGTGGACTGAGTGTGGGCCTGCGAACCAAAGGGTCTCTGGTTTAATTCCCAGTCAGAGCACATGCCTGGGTTGCAGGCCAGGTCCCCAGTAGGGGATGAGTGAGAGGCAACCACACATTAATGTTTCTCTCCCTCTCTTTCTTCCTCCCTTCCCCTCTCTCTAAAAATTAAAAAAAAAACAAAACCTTAAAAAACAACAACAAAAAACCTCTTTAGAATACCAGCACCCCTCATAATTTTTATCCCTATTTTACTTCCTCCCAGTGTTACTCTCCTAGGTGATTCCCACAAGCCTCCAATACCACATTCAGGGGACACTCTAGGGAGGAAGCAATACCTGGGGGTGAGGGGAGTCCACCAAGTCCCAATTTATTAATCCTAGTTATAAAAACACACAGAGAAGATTCCGGACTCTGACACTGATTCTTGCCCACTTAGTTATGTTGCCAATGTGTGGTTCTGACTCATAAACTCCTACTTTAAAGGAAGGTAAAAAATCAAGTTCTTGGGTATCAGGCTAAAAAACAACATCCTTTCCTCAAATACAGTTTGGTATGTTTAGTTTTTCATTTTCTAACAGAATCCAGGTATAGGAAGCTATATGTGTTTCAATTAAATGCTGACTATATATACATACTATCCTTTGTCCTATGGTGGCTAAAGAAATGAACACAATAAAGAACTTTAACAAATAAAAAGCTTAAAGTAAACAAGAAGCAACCACTGTTGTTCCTCATTTGGAAGAGTGACTATGGAGAATTCGTTGTATAACAAGTCACTGAGCATATTTCCACAGCATTTTAGTTTTATTATATTGGACTGACAATTATTGCTTGGTATTTGATTTTAGTAGGAGTTGATTCGTCTCAGATTTTTTTTTCTGATCACCTAATGACACCCTGCTGAGTTCTAGTGAAATAGTTTGCTGCAGGGCGATTAGCCCTGAGGTGAATCCCAAGAAATTCTGACACTAATTGATGAATAAGAGAAACTGACATTTCAATGCTTCTAGCAGTTTGTTTGTTTCCCTTGAAGAAAACATTTGAATTCAGCTTGAGGGGCACACTGCTCTTTTCTTTTGGGGAGAACATCTTAGAGGATTGTTCAATTAAGTGGAAATGTGAAGATCTCATGGATTCTGGAAATAATTTGGCTCCAAGGAGCCTAATCTGCTTTTCATAATCCTATAAAAGGTTGTTTTCACTGCAGCACAGTGGCACCTCTGCAACTTATCTTTTCTCTCACAATTGTTTTTGTCCTATAAGTTGATTCAAATTGTATTGTCCCTAAAGTTTTTGTTAGATACTGGGAGGTGAGTGTGTTTCCTTGTTCAAGCATTTAACCATAGCAGACAGGTGGAGACTGGAAGCCAGTGAGGACATGAATGCACCTTACCTTAGAAAGAAGAACAGCCTGAGATGCCGAACCCCAAACTGGACCACACTGTACAACCAGCCTCCTATTTGGGACCATTTCAAATTAATAAACTCAACATTGGGGAAAGTACTGATGTTGTTCTGAATTATCTTAGGACCTAAAGGTAAAGACTATATACCTGATGATGAGTGCAGGAACGCCACAAAGGAAAAGATTTTTCCACCGTCAATCTAAAAAGACTCACAAAGGCAGAAAAGAAACCCTTCGAGGGATGAGCCTGTGGCCGACTGTCACTGGGCCTGGGGGACAGGTGATTGTGATCCAGACATGAGAGCCTTGTTCTCGGCATTCCCTCTGTGGGAAAGCAAACGGGTCCCTGAAACACAGAGACCAGCCTCGGCAGAGAAAACTGCATAACGGAAAATGCCCGTGGAGGGCTTTGGTCTCTGAACTTGGAGAACCACCATACCTTGTAACAACTGTGGAGTTGTCCACTTGTATTTTCTTTTTCTTCTCTCTTTAAATCCTGGAGCCGTGAGTGAGGTCCTGCAAACTCACTCCCTAACTGAGCTCCCTATTACTGTGGGGAATTGTGTGAGTCTGGAAGGGCACCCGGGGCTAAGGCCACACATGGAAAGAAGCAGCAGGAGGCTGAAGATGTCCCTTAAAGAGAACGACGCAGTGGCCCAGAACCAGGCAGCTGGTTAGGATGTCAAATAATAACTGACTTGGAGTAGCTGAGGCATTCAAAAAACGTGTGCAAGAGGGCAAGCTGACAAAATAATGAAGTTCTTGCATCAAGTAGGGAAGAAGTTTGAACTATTTTGAATTAGGTAATATACCAGTAACAGGTAAATAGCCTGGGGCATTTGAGTTACGCAACTGTAAGTAAAACAAGGTTATTTTATTCTCGTTCATTATTGTAGATCCAAAAGCAGACAGATGTCCAGCACGTAAAAGGTGTTCCATGAACTTTTGGCAAAATAAAATAACAGCTACCATTAATTCAGCTGAAGTTCTTTCCCTTCTTTATATTGTAACTATATGAGATGATGGATGTTAGCTGAACCTATTGTAATAATCACATCATAATTATGTAAGTTAAACTATCATGCTGTATGCCTTAAATGAATACAGTGATGTAAGTCAATTACTTCTCAATAAAACTGAAAAAAGAATTCCATGACCCAGAAGTTGTCCTCGCAGGCACCTATCTATGCAGACTCTTCAACAACTGTGCCAGGAGACACAGATAAGAATGTTCACATTTACCCCCCACTGGGAACTGTCCGCGTATTTATCACAAGCAGAACAGATAAATATACACCAGAGGGCAGAATAAATGAATAAAACATTAGCACACACAAACCCACAAAGTGAAAAGACAAGCTTTGTTACCTCAAAATTATTACTTCAAGGAGATAAATAACATTTAAACACAAAATATGATACAATTCCTATTTCTATATCTTAAAAGTTATTTTTAATGATGGTTTAGGCTTTGGCCTTAGACAAACATTGATTTTAACACTTAGGTCTTGGTGTCCCACCAAACATGCACACAGTACAGCTGCAGCTATAAGAAAGAACGTGTTTCTCAACTGGACTACGCAGTTGAAGGCTGGATTCCACTCACCCTCAGCTCCAACTGGCGCAGCCATGTGGCAAGGGCCCACAGAACAAGGGCGAGGCAACTTGAAATCACACCCGAGCCCAAGGACCTGGGCAAGGGTAGGTGTTACAGCTGCATTCCTTCACAGTAACCTTAAACACCTTCCTCTGCGGGCAGGCCCGGGAGCCACTCCCGCAGCAGGTCAGCTGAGTCTCCCTGTGAAGCAAGAACGAGCTGTCCTGGCTCCCTGAGTTAACTGCCAAGCCCCTTCTGTTCAGCGGAAGGGAACTTGGGTAATTCAACAGATTGCTCCACACAAGTGAGATCCATCCACCAAGCAAGTGCTGTTCTCAGTTCATTGAAATATCAGGTCATCTTAAAAAGTTTACAAACAACAATGACGTTTGCTGGCTTACGTGATGTGGGAAAACATAGTCAAATGAAAGAGACCATGTTACACAGTCTAATTTCCAGTCACGCTCTCTACATATGCCATCTCGACATATTTTTACATTGATTGAAATTTACTCGTTATAAAAGTAATGTATTCTAGAGATTTTAGAAAATACAAAGAGCAGAAAAGACTTAGGGGAAAATTATTTTTTTCCCCTGGAGTCTTAGGGGAAAAAGACTTCTCTGTCCCTACCCTTCAAAGTCAACCACATTTTGTTGTTTATTTCTAGTCTTTTTAAATGCATCTATTGCTTTCACAAAATTCTGGTTTGACAACACAGACTTGCTAGAAGTTCAAACATAGAAACATATTAGAGCTGAGCTTTTAAATTGATTATATTCACTTGCAATTAGATTGATGGGAAGTCAATATTTTACCCCTGACAAGGAGCAAATGCACCTGTAACAAGGGTTCTGCAGAAAAGAAACACCTTTAACAGGGGCCGCCCTGGTCGAGGCAGTCTCAGAGGTCACGTCTGAACTAAGAGCTAAAGGATGACGAGGAATAAAGAAAAGAACATTCCAGGAAATGAAGACGAAATGTGCAAAGGTACAGAAGCCCAGTCACTCTGGAGCAGAGAAAGCAAGAGAATCGAGCTGTGAAGGAACACGGAGGCACTAAGAGGGGCTCAGAAAACAAGGCCCCTTGCAGCCAAACTGGAAGTGTTCGTCCAGGGGAGGTGCCCAAGTGTTTTAAATTGGACAACTGATGTGTTCAGATTTGACTTCCAAAAAAAACATCACTTGGCCTTCAGAGGAGATGAAACGTGGTGCACAGTAGAGAGATTGCCACGTGAAAAGAGACAGATTCCAAGGAAGAGGAAATGGTGGTTGGGCCTGGAGAGAGGTGGTCACAGCAGAAGAAAAAAGTGGAGAGATTAGGAAAACTGGAGTAGAAAAATCAGCAGGACTTGGTGACGGATTAAATAGGACTGGGGACAGAGGGAGAGACTGGTGTCAAAGACGGTTTTAAACATAGCTGGGACAGTTCTTACATAAAGCACCGATGCCAGGGCCCCTCCTCAGAGATTCTGGTACGACTGGTCCGTCACAGGCCGGCCTGCGAGGGCAAGCCTCCCAGGTTTCCGACGGGCAGCCAGGGCTGAGAACCACTGCTCTGAAGACCACAGCTATTTGAAAGTGGTTTCTGCCCCAGTCTGGGGGCCGGCTGTGCAGCGGTCAATAAATTTCACCCTGACACCAGCTAGGTCTGGAAAGGGAATTTGATCCTGCCATTCCAGAGAGAAGCACCAGCACTTTGGGGGACCCCTGAGACTGCAATCCCCAGAGTACTGCACAGCAATCCCCAGAATACAGCCAGCTCAAGAACCTTCTCTTCAGGTCGTGAGTGCTTTTTCTCTCATCTTCAAGACACAGGCGTCTCGGAGGACCGGCAGAATGGAGCTGTCTGAAGCACACCACATTCAGGAAGCTAGAGCCCCTGTTCATTTCTCAGCAGCTAGTCTGGCTCTCATTTCCTACTACGTAGAGTTTCCTCCTCCTGTGCTTTGGCTCCATCTTCTTCCTCTGAGCAGTTTTCACTTGATCCCCAACACCCACCTGAAATAAATGAGATGGCCATGACCTCCTTTAGACCTCCTCCTTGAATGCAGGGGACTTCTCTACGAATTCGCTTTTATCCCAGTTAAGAAACGTTTTTATTCTAAACATCACAGTAGGGTATTCTTCCTGACCCTTGCCAGGAACACTGTTGATAATACTGTTTGGAAAACAAGAATAATTTTTCAAAAACTGACATTTAGAAATATTTTAGACATTGTAATGCAGGATAACATCCTCAAAGAAAAGTGTTTTCTTCAGCAATGTTTTGACATGAATTTGTAGTAAAAACAACAAACGCATAGATGGACTATGTGATTCGTAAGTCAAATCAGGGAACTTTTACCTAGGACAAATGCTGAATGAGGGAAGACGGATGGACAGGATGCCCCCTCAAAAGATGTAACATAGGACTATTCCAGCACAGGGTCATCCTATGCTTATGACATGCTGCTTCGTGGCATGAGACCTTTAATGATGAGCCAAACCAAGAAAGTGCTGCTTGAATGTACTTTCTTCACGCTTTTTACATCAAGGAACAACCCTTGAAATCTTGTGAGTTTGTTACAGAGCAAGGACTGGGGACACCCAACGATCCCAACCCCACTCTAGGTCTGTTATGCTCGCCGCCAATGGAAAGACGTCTCTCAATGCCAGAGACTTGTGAAAAGGAAAATAATTATTTATTTACAAGTTATACAGGCTTGGAGTAATGACTTAAGGTCTCCTTTAAAATACTAAAGTTCTCTAGAATACCCATTCTCTAGAATACCCACAAATGCACACAGTCCTTCCTTCTCCCCCTGCCCAGTCCAGGGTACCATATCTCAGGAAAAGAAGTAGAAGTCCATGATTCAGGCAGATTCTCAGTTCTGACACCATCTGCTATGTCACCACTGTGATCTCCAATTAATCCAAAACTATGTGGCACCTTCTTATGGCCCACCAGCAAGAGTCCTTTCACCCCTTTTCTTCCAGGCAAAGTCTCTCCTGCTTCCTAGGCCACGTGGCAAAAGAAGGCACCCACAGCCACATGGTCCTTCCTCTGTGTCTCAGGTTGAGGGGTCCCCACTCCTCCAAAGCCTCGTGGTCCAGACCCCTTTCTGCAGGGTCTCCCCTGCATTCTTCTGAACTGCTAAGAGAGAGCTCGGCATCGCTGCTACATCTTGCTTCCCAGCTTCCTAAACTGCGTGGCAAAGGGAGCCCCAAAGCCGCGGGGTCCTCCCCTCTCGCCAAAAGCCATGTTCCAGAGCCAGAGAGAGAGAGAGAGAGCCTGTCTCTCAGGCGGAGGGGTCCTCACTCCTCCAAAGCCTCGTGGTCCAAGAGAGAGATATGGCTGCTATGCCTGGGTTTAAATCCCCCGCGCCAATCTTCCTCTGCAGCCCCATTTCTGACTCCTCCCGCAATTGGCTACACCTGCCAGTACTCCATATCCTTCCAGCTTTACTGAGCTGCCATGTTAACTGTGGGCAGGCGTGATGCCATGGCACAGAGCCAGTCATCTCCAAGTTTTCGAGCAGGTGCTCTGTCTAGGGGGAGTTGCCTCCCAGTTACATCCTGGGTGGAAGTCACTTCCATCCCCCTGGCTCAAAGCATGGCCACAGCTATTTAACATATCTATACAACCAGTTAAAGGTTATAGATATGCTAAATGACCATGCCAAAGGCTAGCTGCAAAGCTGCTGTTATGCAAAACAGCTCTGAATGGCCCTGCTCCAGGAGTCCCATCCCCCCCAGTTCAGACCTGTGGGGATGGGGACATCTTACATATATTTCTAATATTTCCTGGACACCTTGAGTTCCGGGCCCCATTACAAATCCTCATTTGGGCAACCCTCCCCCCCGGCTGCACCCTGTTACAAGTTCTCTAAAGGGCTAATCACTAGATTGTACTGCTGTTTTCATATCTCCTAGAATATAGAATACACCTAAAATATATATGCCTTCAACCCTTGGGAGTATGAAGGGATGAAAAAAAAGTGGGGGGAAGAGAGAGAAAGAACTCATGGACACAGACAACAATATGGTAATTGCAGAAGGGAGGGGGGTGGGTGGAGGTGGAAGAGGGTATAGGGGATAAATGGTGATAAAAAATAAAAAATTAAATATATATATATATATATCATTGAAAATTTAAAAGATATGTCTTCTTTTTGGAAAACAAAAGTGATACAAAAATTTTAACCTAGTCGTGTTTGAGTATGTTTTTTAAATTACTTTGCATTTTCTTATTACAAAACTAATGGTTCATTTTCACCAATTAATCTGTAGATTCAATGCAGTCTTAACCAAAATACAAGCAGGATTATGTTTTGAAATTGAGGCACGATGAAGAACAGAGAGTTGTCAGAGGGGAGGGGGTTTAGGTGGCTGGGTGAAAAAGGTGAAAGGGTTAAGCAAAAACAAATGAACAACGAAACAACCGCATGGACACAGACAACAGTATGGGGATTACCAGAGGAAAGGGGGCGGGGGAGGTGGTTCGGGTTAAAGGGACAAATGGTGATGGGAGGGCATTTGACTTGGGGTGGTGAATGCACAATACAGTGTACAGGTGATGTATTATAGAATTGTCCATCTGAAACTATATAGTTTTATTAATAAATGCCACCCCAATAAATTCAATTAAAATGTATATGGAAGTTCAAAGAATCAAGAATAGCAAAGGCAGTTCTGAACACCAATAGAACTGGAAGACTTACACTAGAAGATACCACAGCCTATTAAGAGGCTCTGGCAATTAAAGCAGTCTGGTTTTGACCCAAGAAAAAACAAACGATGGCCCAGACACACCAAACATACACACAGTGTGTATATATATTTTTTCCATCTATGTGTATATATATTTACTGTTACCTGGTTTATGATAAAGATCATAGTATAGCAGTGAAAGGATACTCATTTCTTTCTTTTTTTAAAAAATGTATTTATTGTTGTTCCATTACAGTTGTCCCACATTTTTCCCCATTGCCCTCCTCTAGCCTGTTCCCCGCCCCCCCCACCGACTCCCACAGTCAATCCCCCATTGTCTGTGCCTTGAGTCCTCTATCCCTGCTCCCTTGCTTCCCCTTCCCTTTCTTTCCCCCGTTACCCTCCTTGCCCCTCCTTTCTGGTCACTGTCAATTTGTTCTTTATTTCCAAGTCTCTGGTTCTATTTTGCACATGTGTTTGTTTCATTGATTAGGTTCCACTTAAAGGTGAGATCGCATGGTGTTTGTCTTTCACTGCCTGGCTTATTTCACTTAATATAATGCTCTCCACTTCCAGTCTGCTGTTGCAAAAGGCAGAGGTTTCTTCTTTCTCTCTGTTGCATAGTATTCCATTGTGTAAATGTACCACAGTTTTTTGATCCGCTCATTTACTGATGGGTGCTTAGGCTATTTCTAACACTTAGCTATTGTAAATAATGCTGTTACGAACATTGGGATGCATAGGGTTTTCTGAATTGGTGTTTCAGGATTCTTAGGATATAATCCCAGCAGTAGGATCACTGGATTGAAAGGCAGTTCCATTTTTAGTTTTTTGAGGAAATTCCGTACTGTTTTCCACAGTGGCTGTACCAGTCTGCATTCCCACCAACAGTGCACTAGGGTTTGCTTTTCTCCACAACTTTGCCAGCACTTGTTTGTTGATTTATTAATGATGGCCATTCTGACTGGTATGAAGTGGTATCTCACTGTGGTTTTAATTTGCATCTCTCTGATGGCTAGTGATGTTGAGAATTTTTTCATGTGTTTATGGGCCATCTGTATGTCCTCTTTGGAGAAGTGTCTGTTCAGGTCCTGTGCCCATTTTTTAATTGGATTGTTTGTCTTCCTGGTCTGGGGTCATGTGAGTTCTTTATGTATCTTGGAGATCAAACCCTTGTCTGAGATATCATTGGAAAACAGTTTTCTCATATGGTTGGTTCCCTTTCCATTTTGGTGATGTTTTCTTTAGCTGTGCAGAAGCTTTTTAATTTGATATAGTCTCATTTGTTTATTCTTTCCTCTATATCCCTAGCCATAGAGAATTTATTGGTGAACATATTGTTGCTTGGGATATCTGAAATTTTTCTGCCTATGTTTTCCTCTAGGACTTTCATGGTGTCATGACTTATATTTAAGTCTTTTATCCATCTTGAGTTTATTTGGGTGTATGGTGTAATTTGGTGGTCTACTTTCATTTTTTTTTTTTGCACGTACTTGTCAGATCTCCCAACACATTTATTGAATAGGCCATTGTTACTAATTTTATATTCCTGCCCACTTTATCAAATATTAACTGACCATATTGAATGGGTTTATTTCTAGGATACTCATTTCTATAAATGGAATGGATTGGCTAAATATCCATATTGGAAAAAAAGTACCTGGATCTCTACATTTCACACTCTATAACAATTCTAGAAGGACTGCAAATCTAAATGGTTCAAAGAAAATAGTGAACCCTTAAAAAAAGATAAAAAACCATTTTCATGACTTTGGAATTGGCATAGACATAAAAAGTATTAATCATAACAGGAAAAAATATAAAATGAAATATGTTAAATGTTTCTTCATCAAAAGACGTCATTGAGAGATTTAAAAAGTGACTCACAGAGTGGGAGATATATTCACAATGTATATAGGCAACCAATGCTCTGCAGCTAGAATATATATATGAAAACTCATGCAAATCAGCAAGATAACCAATTAAAAGTGAGCAAAAGCCTTGAATTCACACAAAACAATATCCAAATGACCAAAGAACACGTGGAAAGGCACTCAACCTCATTACTCACTAGAGAAATGCAAATTAACACCAAAATGTAATACCATTACGCCACTGAAACGGTTAAAATGAAAATGACAGAAAGTGCTTGATGAGGACGCGGAACACCAACAATCTGGCTGGTGAGGTATAAATTAGTGCATCCACCCCGGAAAACTGCAGCATGTACTGAAGCTGGGTGTGCGCATAGTCTGAGACCCAGCAATTCTACTCTCATATACCCTACAGAAATACGATGTGGTTATGTTCACTAAATGCACAACATTCACCAGAATTTTCACAGAAGCACTAGTCGTGATAGACCCCAACTGAAAAGTGTCCACATATTCATCAACAGTAAGATGGGTAAATACATTGTAACACATAGCATTGATTTCCACAAGAGAATACATACAGCAGTAAAAAGGAATGATTTACAACTACATGCAACAATATGGATGAATCTCAGTGATATTAAGCAGAAGAAGCCAGACCAAAAATTACTAATAGTATGATGTCGTTTACTTATATGAACTACAAAACCATGTATAATTAATGCATGCCGTTAGAAGTCAGGCTGGTCCTAGCCGTGGAGGTGGTGGTGGCAGCGAGGTGTGGGCTTTAATGACTTAAGGTGAGCACACAATAAGCCGGTAGTGCCCTGTGTCTGAAGCCGTGTCCCAGTCGCACAGGGGTGGTCAGGTTGCAGGAATTCGTCAAGCTGTAAATTTATAAGACGTATACTTTTCTAGATGTATGTTATCCTTTAATAAACATTAAAAACTAATGTGTTCAAGAGAAAAATTTGAGAAATATCGTAAAATAACAATAATGCCCATTCAAACCCACTACCAGAGAGATATTCTTTTAATTAAGAGTATATTTTTCTAGATTTGTTAAAATGTGACTATACATTTATAAAAATCTGATTACTGTACATACAATTGTATATTGCTTTGTATACTGCTTTTCCAGTTTACATATCATAAACATCTTCCCATGCATTAACTATTTTTCTTTAATATCAGCCCTAATCACAGAAAAACATTCATTCTACAGAGACAATTTAGCCAAATCAGAGTTTCATTCCTGGGATATGATGCCTTGAGGAAGACCAGGGAACCTAAGGCCAGCGTAGCTGTTTGCCCCAAACACTCCAGGTTAGACAGAATCCAGGACCGCCTAAGGCCATTTCATTTTCTCTGGAACCTGCAGTGGTGGCATGACAGTCTTTTTTCCCATGTTTTAAATATTAAATATTTAAATATTTCTGGAAAAGATTATTTTTTATCTGTATCTTTGTGCATATCCATGATTATTCTCTTAGGATAAATTCTGGGAAGTAGAATTCCTAGGCCCACCTTTACCGCATATTGACAATTTGACCAGTAGCTAAGCCGTACCAGTTGCACTTCCATCATCAGTGTGAGAGAATGTTTAGTTCCCTGCACCCTCCGCAACACTGAGAAAGCTGCTGAAAGAACCCTGAGTCAATCGACAAGTACAGCACGTTTTCAAATGCACTTAGGTGATTACTAACAGAACTGGGCAGGTTTTCATCTGCACATTGACTATGTATTACAGCTTTTATTTGTGAATTTCTGTTCATGGCCTTTGTTTTTTTTTTCTTTTTCAATTGGAGCTTGCTTTTCTTATTGAGTTTAAATATTTTTTGTGTATCAAACACATTAACTCTGCCTCTCATATGTTGCAAATATTTTTCCATATACCTTTCATTTTGTTCGTGACAATTTTCAGATGTACTTAACTTTTTTGAAAATATACGTCTTCTTCATTCTCAATATCATCCATTCTATCTGCCTCTTCATTTATGACCACTATCTGTCACTTAGAAAAATCCTTCCCTGCCCCATGTAATAGAAAGTGCTGGGGATACAGCCCTTTATCCACAGGAGATACAGTCGAGAACCTCCAGTGGATGCCTGAAACCACTGGAGAGCACTGAACCCTACATATGCTATGCTTTTTTCCTGTATATCATACTTACGGAAAAGTTTAATTTACAAATTAGACACAGTAAGAGATTAACAACAATAAATAAGAAGCAGAACGATTACACTACAATAAGCTATGTGAATGGCTTTGCTGCCAGTATTGAGTAAAGCAAGGCTTATGACTTGAACACAAGCACGGCGACTCCAAGACAGTGGATCTGACAACTGAAGCTACGAAGTGGCGGAAGGGTGGGCGGCACACTCAGCACGGCCACGTGGGCGAAGGGGTCACCTATTCCCAGGGCAGGACAGAGCAGGCTGGTTGCAGATTTCATTACACCATTCGGATCAGCGCACAATTTAAAACTTGCAAATTGTTTATTAAATTTTCCACTTAAGATTTTCATGGGTAACTGAGACTACGAAAGGCGAACCACGAATAGAGGGGCACTACCACGATTCTGCAGTTGCCATTATGGTATTGAGCATAATGCACAGATTGAGAAGAAGAAAGAAGCCTACAAACCAATATGATCTCTGTTAATGTAGTTAAGGGCATATGGGACAACGAGTAAATGGCTGTGGCCTCTAGTAAGTCGTTGCACTGAAAGGCAAGAACCGGGATAAGGTAAAGCAGGAAAGGTTCTTGTTAGACACTCGTAGCATATTCCATCCTGGAGACTGTGGTGATGAACTCTTCTCCCCTTCAACTTGTTGAAAGGCACAGGGGTATATGTGGGAGACCATCCCACTGTCACCTGATCACAAGGGAGGGGACAGGGCCTCCCTTCTTGTGCTCTGACTCCACAGGAGCAGAACACATGCCCAAGTGATAATTCTACATCCCGCTTTTCCGGTCAATGTCTCTCTTTATTTCACCTACAAAATTTGGATACTGGAGTTTGTGGGACAAAGCTTCAGCATCATTTTATCATTTGTTCTTTCAAAAGTTAAAGAAGTTGCATTACTTGTGCAGTGGATGCAAAGTTTTAACATCTGTGGATATTCAAAAATAGAATATAAGCTTTTCTATAAGGATTCCAGTCCTGATGATTACTTTTTCATATCTTCGAGTATAACTTCAGATAATAATGTAATTTTTACTCTCTTCTCTTACAACATTTTAAAACTGGGTCTGGAATCATTGAAAGTGCAATGCTGTGTGCGCACACACAAACACAGAGGTAACAGCTAATCTGGAGACATCAGTTAGTTCAAAGCCAGTACCTTCTATGCGTAATTTTATCTGGTCCTTGGCATGCTCTTATCTTCCCCTTGTAGTTACCCTATTACAAGCTACTGCCACTAATAAGGAACAAAGGCAGATTTAAACAAAGGATTGTGTTCTATTGAGTCAAAGCACACGGCACGTGTAAGGCATTTTAGAGTAACATGAGAAGAAAATAGCAATTCCCAAGGCTCTTGTAAGAACTTAGAGCACCAGGTCAGGACTGGAAGCTGACAGCTCCTGTGGCTTTGATATGGCTGCCCGGAAATGAACCCACAAGCCCTGTTCAAGAAATTAATCCCAAAGGTACTACAGGCAGAAGATGGCCAATTACTGAGAGGAAGATCAGGCATATGAAAGATGATAAGAACAGACCACGAACACCCAAATATCAGAGTGACACAGAGTGTCAGATTTTGACTGTAAGAGTCAAAATCAGAAGCTGCTCAGAAGAGAAAAGGAGAAAATGCCTCATTGGAAATCAGTGTCCTGATGTTCTGGGGGCAAGGCCAAGCCTCCAGGCTTCAAATGAAAGGGGAACCTCCAGGTTCATCATGTCATCACCACAGCTCATTGGAACTGGTGTGAAATAGAGAAGGCAGGGAAAGGTGACCGAGGAAAGGACTGTGCAGAATAAGAGTCTAATGACAAGAAAGTTGATTGTGCTTGAACTTGTTTTGAGCTTTAATGTTTAATTTATTGCCATTTCTGACTACCTGTTCTTTCCAGATTGATGTTCTTTCACATGGGCTTTTGTCCTTTTACAATTGATCTTTAAAAGCATTTCTTGGCCAAATATCTCCACTGCTTGTGATATTCCATTTGATGACATTTAAAGTCTCTGTGTTCTCACTTTCCTACTGAAAGAAATGACTGACTTTAACTTAATTCCATTATAAAAAAACAAAACAACAACAACAAAAAAAAAAAAACATGAGGAAACAAAGAAAGCCAAATTTATTTGTTGCCCTAAGAGTATTTGCTAAATTTTCCCTGGCTGGTGTGGCTCAGTGGATTGAGCACCAGACTGCTAACGAAAGAGCCGTGGTTCAATTCCCAGTCAGGGCACATTCCTGCATTGCAGGCCAGGCCAGGTCCCCAGTAGGGGGTGTGCAAGAGGCAACCACACATTAATGTTTCTCTCCCTCTCTTTCTCCTTCCCTTTCCCTCCCTCTAAAAAATAGATAAATAAAATATTTTTTAAAAAGTAATTGCTAAATTTACTCTATAAAATGTTCATGAAACACAGTCCCCAACTATATTTAGATAGATCCTTAATTTCAAAGTTACAGAATCGTTAAAAACCACTGAATTATTACACTCAGAAAAGAGTTAGAAAAAAGACAGCTTGTATGCAATTTGTTCAGCCAGTCAAATAAATCTTTATCACTGGTGACTACAACAGGCTGTAGACTAATTTCATATTTTCAAATACAGAACTGAGCAAGGGTATTTCTGATTTATAAGTAGCTGGCAATCAACCACCCATGCACCAGGGATTGTGGAGAAAATGGCACTATGATGTTCACATCAACAAGTGAAATTCATGTACCATTATACCACCAACAAAAATTAATAAAGGACATGAATTATTTTGAAAAGGAGGACCCTACAATTTCCACAAATGTCTGTCTGTTGAAAGACGCACTGAAGCCTCTTTCTCTCTCCTCTCTCCACAATGACCTAGATGAGGAATGTGAAATATTCTAAAATGGTAACACATGCATAGTACATTGAAATATTTTTAAAAGAACTCATGCCAAACACACAAGCATGTTTCCCTATTGGGGGATGGCAGAGTGAGATATGGAAATAAAATAAATTAATACAAAAGAAAGGGGCCTCCTTCAAAGAAGCGATGAGTGAAAGCATGCTCTGACTTGAAGTGTGATTCACTTAGTTCTCCACAGCTGAGATTAGAAAATATCTACCTTTTTTGTTTTGAAACCACGACGTGATGATGAATAATGCAGTATTATGTTCCATGACAACAGGTTCATATAAGTATGATTCTCAAGTAGCTCCAAGAGGAGAATTCAAGAACTTAGTCTGGGTATAATCAGAGAAAGAAAATCCCCTGTTGTTAACTATGGGTCTAAGTCACTTCATTCTTACATTCACTGGACAAAATTTAAAAAGACGCAGGATTTATACTTGGAGAGTTTCTCTCTTCAGTATTATCATAGATCGCTTTTCTTGGACTCTTGTGCTTTATTCCGCATCCCCACTCAAGCCTACCCTTGAATTAATTCGCATTGAGCTGTTATTGAGTGATAAAGACCTCCTTGTCAGAAGGAAAGAAATCTCTAATGCAGCAGGGTTTAATATGCAAATCAAAATACCCAGGGAGCTTAACCAAAATCCACATGACCAAGCTTGACCTCTGTAGACAGTAAATTTGGAATTTGTGTAATTGGTTAGAATGGGAAGAAAGAAGTAATGTATTTCTTGGAATGCTAAGAAACATAGGTGTTCAGCTGGTTGTGAGCATTTATCCAAGTCTGTATCTCTACTTCCCAATCCATCACACCAGATGTGAAGACTTCTCAGCCACTTGCCCACCAGGAACAGGAGACCATTTCCACTTCCTATTGCACCAGTCACCTGCTTCTCAACCTGGCACATGTTCCCAGCATCATGTGAAAGAAAGTGACAGCTGTCAGTCCCCTGAGAGCTCAGTTATCTTGAGAAAATCATGCACCTGAATGGGCATCAAACTCCTATTTTATAGAGAGAGAAGAATGAACTAGATGACCTCTAAAATTCCTCTGTGTTCTAAAATTCCAAAAGTATATCATGCAACCTCACTTTTACCTGTTGTTTATTTGTTTCTCTTAGAGGGGAAAATCATAACGACTATTTGCAGGCAATATTTTATTGCCTTGGGACAATGATCTGCTCCGATCCTTCTGACTTACAACTCGCCCTTCATGGAAAACCCGAGGGCTGCCTGCCAGCTCTGGGCCTGCACAGAGAATATTCCCTCGCATCTCACTTGGTGATTGAGTGGGAGGCAGCAGGCAATATTTCAAAATGCAAACCGACATTTAATTATACAAAATCTCCTTCCGTGATCACTTCTCTTGCCAGGCTGATTCTTATCTACTGGAACATTTTTCCCTTTTGTTGACTCCTAGTTTTCCAGTCTTTATTGAGAACGATCAAAAACGAGCCTTAAACACTAGATTTGCAATTTTGCTACTTCTTGTACCTAATACAATCTTTAGGTGATATTGTCATTTGCAAAATGATGTTTCTTCCTGAGACATATCTGAATCCCTAACACCCATACTGACATTCCCAAAAGGTGGATATTTCCCAGTATCTATATCAGAAAAGAGAGTACTTATACAAATGTCACTTAAAAGTTTAAGTGGAGATTCTGGTGAAATGGGGATAGAAATGAACTGTTCTGTTTTTAGACAATTAACACTAAAATGATGCAGCATGGAAATAATCCAGGGCCAGGACTACAGTGAGGTGACTAAGGCACTTGCCTCATTAATCAAGATACTCTCAAAAATCAAGATAAGCAATATGTTAATGCAATGGTTTAGTGACAGTGCCATGGCAAGCCATATTGTAACCTGAAAAATCTTTTTTTTATTACTAATTGTATCTCTATGCAAAATTTTGATTTTGTTCATGGTAAATTTTTTAATTGATTTTGATTTGTTTTAAATGCAGACAAAAGTAGTATTTATATTGATTACAAATTTTGGGCATCCCCTACACATGTTAAAGTTTGCCTTCTTCACTTTACCATAGGTCTAGTTCTTGAGTAATTTGCCTTCTGCTTTAAGCCACACATGAACATTACTGCATCTTGTACTTAATAAAGAGAAACACTTATAACAACTCTAATGATTCCTATTATAGTTAGGATTTGTGTGTGTGCCTTTTCTAAGTAACTGATACCACTTCAATAATTTATTCTAAGTAGCGACTAAAGAAGTAGAAACTTTTCTTTTTACGTAAGAGAAATATGAAACTCTGAAAAGTGAAAATAACCTGATGAGAGATATGCCTTATGCATATTCTATTATTTAAAAAGATGGGGTGGGGGAGAAAAAAGGAGAGAGAAAGATACTAAAGAAAGGAGGAGAATGAATGCACAGCCCAGGGACTTTTTAACTCCGAGTACCTAAGACTCACCTGGTAAACTTGTTCAAAATGTAGATTCTTATGGTGATCCCTATAGTTTTGAATTAAATAAAACTCCCAGAATCTGCATGTTTGGGTGATTCTAATGCAGGTATTTTAGGAACCACACACTGAAAAACGCTGATGAGAAGCACCCATCCTGGCAGAAGCGGGGCTAAGTATAGGGAACACATTTTCTCACAATCCCCCAATAACCTTAAAGGTAAACATTAGTGCCCCTTTCTTTACATATGAGGAGCGAGAGTCTAAGATGATAAGAAAATTGCAATTCAAATGTTGATTGAGAGAAAAAAATCAGAATTCAACCCAGACCTGTCAAACGTCAAATGTTAGGCTCTTTCCACTGTACTCCTTGGCTTTCACGAGAAGGAAAGGGGAGGCACCGGTTCCGTGAGTGCTGCCACACACCAAGGCCACCGGATTGTACCAAGGAATCTACACCAGCCAGTGGTGGTCAGGCAGCCGTGGCAGGCAGCTAGAGGAGATGTCAGCAGTGTGGGCAGGTGAAAGGAAAAGGTAACAAGTGATGGAGCGGGGGCAAGGCAGTACAATCCAAGATCAGAAAGTAATGTTTTACACATGCAATGGTTTTATTTTGCAATGTCGAATTCAAAATGGGAAGTATAACCATTATGTCAGTGCTTCCAATTATATGAGAATGATGTAATAGATGTATAGATGTGACAATAATTTAGATTGTTGAGAGAAAAACAATATCTGGTTTTCTAGTTTAAGCCTGCATCAGCCTGTTTTCTACGTTAAGCCTACATTAGCCTGCTTTCTACGTTAAGCCTACGTCTCTGGATTTATCCCCCAACCTGCCTCTCCGTGCCTTCTGTCTCTGATCCCGAACTCAAGCTGTTCTCACTGGGCCAGTCTTCCGCGTTTATACTCTGAAGTCAGAACTCTTTGAAATCCATCTCCTCCAGGGAAACCAATCATTCTGGTTAACTCAATATCATCCCAAACTTGACACCTTACTCCCACCCGATTTTCACTTGTGTTTACATATTTAATATATAGCCCACTTATTATTTCTGTACCCATGCCTGTGTTGTTTGGCCTAATAATGTATCTAGATCATGGCTAAATCTCTAAATAGATTTTCAGTGTCTGGAACTGTTTGAATATTCTAAAACTTAATTACAGAAACTCTGTCACCTAATAAAATGCTATATACCATGAAAATAATCAATGAGCACTTAACTAAAGAGAATGATCATTTAAAAAGCAACAATTTTGTAGGGTAATAGATCTATAATGCTATAACCCACCTATCACTGAAGTGAGTTTTTCTCCCCCAAAGAATATGCTTATACACTTCTAATATTTAATAATCATTAGACTCTCGCTATTTCTCTAGATCTGGATGAGCATAGGGGTGGAGGAGAGAAGAACATGTTATAGTCTTGAGAAAATGAAAATCTTACTGAGGAAGTAATAACAAATGTTCATAATTTTAGGCCAAGTTACATTGAATATTCAATCAGAACAGAGGCAAGAGGGATCAGTATGACCTCAAGAGTTGTCTTGGATGAGAGAGGAACACTGCTGAGCAGGATCTGATTGGATACACAGGAGAAGAAATCGGGCTTAAAACCCAGAGAGAAGTGAAGGATGAAGACGCAGCCTGGGTGTCATGAGCCTAAACAGGACCTGATGTGAAAAAGTATGTAACATGGGGACTGTGTGTGCAGGGGAGTTTAAAAAGAAAATGAGTAAGGACTAAAGAGAGAATAGTCATAAATCTCACAGCAAAGGGGTCTGACTAAGAAGGGAAAAGGCCATTGAGGGCACCTAACAAATATTTTCTTAAAAGAAAGGCTTGGAAGACTTTGAAGATAGCACAAAGAGCATGCAATTAAGTTGAAGAGGGGTAACTAAGGCAGTGAATTTCCAGAAGGAGGAGGCAGGGATCAGATGTGGAATAGAGTGGACAAGAAAGTTTTGAAGGGCAGAGAAATCCTTAGAAGGACACTATGATGCAGAGAACTGTTGGATACAGTCAGAGGCCTAGGAGGGAAGTCAGCCCAGATGGTTTCCATCACTATCATTACGTGGGGGGTGAGACTGGCTCCCGGAGGCAGAAAGGGAGTGGGGGTAGATGAGCATGTCCTGGGTGACAGCAGTGATGAGTGGGGAACAGTGGTATAACACAGTGGCTTTACAGCGTGTCAGTGCCATCTTCATCATCAATGACTGCACCACGCTACGTGGGTTAAATCTTACGTATGCAAGTTACTCTCGTGTACCATAATTTTAAATTTATAAATTTTATATAAAGAGATAGCTATAGCTTCTCCCTCAGTCATAAAGTATAAACAATATAAAGTCTAGATATATTTATTTTTATTATGTTTTTAGACATCTTTAAAGATCTAGAAGGAAATCCCAGTTTTCATTCTTTTACAATTTTTTGTATTCTGTCAACCAACTTTTTTAAAAAATGTAGTAAGTTGGGTTAGTACACAATGCTCAGAATTAAAAAATCAGTGGTGTTAATGACTTGGGTTGGCAGAGCTTAATAAGTGACATACAATTTTACAAGTAATATCACAGGGCTAACATTAACTTCCTGATAAAATTAACCATGCTTTAAGGTATGGAGCAATCCCTACTTTAACTGAACATCTCTGTGACCTTCCATATATCAGGAAGCTGTTTAAAAACTGCAAAGTAAGTAAGAAACATCTCCAAGCATAATTATTTTTAGATTTAAACCAAAGAACAGAATGCTATACACCATGCTAACTTATTTCTCTCTTTCTTCCATGAGATAGAAACTCTGAAGGATTTAACTTAGCTATCCTTGCTGGGGGTATAGGAAAATCCACCCACAGAAAAGGGTGAAAACAACTAATTTTAAAGTTTGAAAGACACATACTCTTATACCAATCTTGGGGAAATTTCTAGCCAATTTCTAAATAATCATTGGCTGACTAGAAATTGAACTTCCTAGTATTTCTTTTACCTTCCTTAAAGGATTGCTTCATTATGTTTTATGTGTATCACCAATTTCAGAAACAGTGCCCAACATTCCTCCATTTCAGTGAAGTGGGAGGTAAAAGATTGCTGCCTTAGTCAAGGCTTCCCACATCTCTTCAGTTCTGTGTGTTTGGAGTCAGTCATCGAACTGTTTGAAGCATAAAAACTTACTTTAGTCATCCTCTTGGGCTGCTATCTTACCAATAAAGCATCAGTCATCACAAATTACAGTTGCTTCCAGAAGTGGAGAGGGTCACTTTACAAAAGAGTTTACTGACTTGAGGTTTTCAATTTACTCGCCTAAAGATTACTTATGCAAAACGTGTGACAGTCCGAAGGTGGGCTTGAGCACTCACTTTTTGAAATGTTTTATTAGCTCCCCTGGATCCTAGATGAAAGACTATCCCCTTTGGGGAACATCAGAGTTTTATCCAAGAGCTGTCTTCATTACTTAGCACCGAAGTGCCATCGCTTATTGGCTGTGGGTACCCCCGCCTCCGTCTTGGTGCACATGCATGAAAAGGAGAAGGTCTCCCCTTGTGGGGTCACAACCATCCTTCTTCCTTCCAGCAGCACGCAATGCTATGCAAATACTCTATACCAGGGAAAACTGCCTTGGAACAATTCATTAAGAAGAATATTAAAACAAAATTGTGCTTTTCTCGCCCTATCTTGTGGGGAAGGGGAACAGCTTGCCTTGTTAAAGATTGAGTATTGCCTTGGAGCAGGCTAATTAGTTTTAGAGTTTCTTATTTAGCCAACATGTAAATTGCAATCTCCCCCAAAAGACTTGAATTTTGAACAAAGAATGCTGATCAATAAAATGGAAATGTTTCCATTTCATCCACGTCTATAGTTCATATAGATGTAAAACTGCAGGCAGTGTCCCTCGAAATCTCCACGCTGTTCAGACTGCACAGAGCGGGGGAGGCGCCAGCACAGCCGTCAAAAGGGCCGCATTGCAAGTCTGCCTTCCTCCTCCACTAGCTGTGTCTTGATTTGAGATATTTAATCTCTCAGCATGATGTGGAAAGTGAAGACAGAAGAATTTCTTCAGAGGATTCTGATAAATTTTAAGCAAGATAACATATGTGAAGTGACTAGAACAACTGCCTGGTGGCACATAACTTAATACTCTATAAAATAATGTTAACAACACCTTATTTAGAATGTACATTTGAAAATGGGGTGGAAATATCCTTAACTTGAAGCCCTTCTTATAGTAAATAATTATTTTACATAAATGACTACTAATCTCCCCAACATGATCTCTGAGATTGATCTTAAATGACACTCCTTTTTTTCCATTGTATTATAAAAAATTTAAAGCATACACAAACAGGAGAATAGTTTTGATAGCATCCTCAGTTTTTATTATTATCATCATGTGTTTCACATGTCATTTCTCCTCCCCATAGATTATTTTAAAGCAGATCCCAGAAATGATATCATCTCACCCATAAATATTTCAGTATATCTCTAAAAGATGTGGGTACGTATAAAACAACACTGTTGATAATTCCTTATTATCATTAAATGAACAGTTGAATCAAGATCTGACTAAGGCCCATGCACTGCAATTCATTGATATGTCTCTTAAGACTATATTTTACTCTACAATCCCTCATCATGATTTTTTGTTTTGCAATTTATTTGTTTCAGAAACCAGGCTGTTGGTATGTTAGAGCTCTCTGCAAGCAGGAGTTTTCTGATTGCTTCCCAATGGTGTCTTTTCATGCATTCTTCTGGTATTCTTTTTTTCCTGTAAACTGGTAATCGGATGTAAAGGCTTGGTCAAATTGAGGTCTAATCTTTGTCACAAGTAGGGCATGGATGATACTGTGGACTTCCATCAGGGAGCACATGATGCCTTGTCATCTCTTTGTGACATTAGCAGCTGCTTGGTGTGCATTATATGAATCTAGTATTGTGAAATGAAAATAGTTCTAATAGAAAATCTTTTCATCAATTTTTGATCTCCTGAAAAGGCAAGGAAATTGCTTCACTTCTTCATTTTTTTCTAAATACTAAAAATTGTTGGTTTGCTAGTTCCTGCACAGGTATCCCTTGAGGGGCCTTTTTTTTAAAAGTATCATCATAAACTTGTGTTTTAAAATACCCGATGGGTTTTCAATCCATTGCAGATACTACTCTATGGGTGATAAGATTATTCCCTTTGCTTAGTAAGAGCCCCTTCATGTTGACTCCCGAGTCCTTTAGACACAAACCTAGCAGTCTTCATCATTCTTCCCACCTCTTCTTTTCCTTCCTGATCAACCATTTCCCTAAGGATCCGAGCTCTTTTCAGGTGGAACTGACATTTAGGTACCACAGTTTGGTGGCCAGGGCTGCTCGTTGTGATGCAGCTAGTCAATTTCCAAGCCAATTTGCTGGACAGAGCTGGAAAATACTTTTAAAAATGCATCACAGGTTCATACCAATGTTGTAATTCAAAGTCAGGACTACAAGGTTTCTGTTAACCCCATTCTTCACTGATTTTCATCTTTATCTTCCTGCTCTAATGTCCCCAGATCCCATTTGCAAGGGCACCAACAAATCTGTTTTATCCCACAATACTTGTCTTGGGATCACAATACGATTACCCCACACACACAACAATACACTTCCAATAAATAATTTGCATTCTCTGTGTGTTTTTGTTGTTGTTGGTGGTTGTTCTTGGGGTGAATACCCCTAGATAGGTACAGTCAAATTACCATTGTTTAAAGTTTTCAGAAGTTCTTTTCTATTGGCATGCTCCCAATTTGTTATGTAGATTATTTGTTTCACTTTGTTTTTGACTTTTAGGGACTGCTTTTTTACATTTAATTTTAAACTAATTATTTAAAATATTTACATTGCTCCAAATCATATCTACAAAAAGAGTATCTTCAAGGAATTCTAACTAACCTTCTTGTCCTCTATGTTCCATTAAATATAAAGTATAACTACATGTTTATATTTATATTGTTATATTTCATATTTTATATTTTAATAGTTTATCCATTGTATAGTAGTTTTAACACATTTTGTACCACATAGAAATCTCTAAGACATACGCCAGGGACCACATGATATTGGGCAAACTGCAGGTTAATTAAATCATCTCATGATGCGGTCCTTAACAGACGGCGCGCGAGACATGAGAAAACTCGTGAGCAGTACGAAAAGTGTTAATATAAATATATACTTCCCTCTTATAAGAATGATACATATATGTATTCGTCTTCTTTATTTCACTCAATAGTTACTACATCATATAACTTTCCTTCATTATTACAATGAAACAATTGCTTATTCTAGTTAAGGTGATGTGATGATCATCAGATATTACTGTCACCTATGTGAGATTCGGCAACGTAGTTTAAATGAAAAGGGTATCTGGTTTCATGCTTAAAGACCCATTAATAGTCAGTTTTAAAAGCTGACTTTTTGACCTCCCTCACCCATTTTTGACCTCTCTCACTCATTTTTGCTCACTTTTGGAAGTTATAAGGTACAAACTTCCAGTTTTAAAATAAGTAAGTCTTGGGGATATAATGTACAGCATGGTGACTATAGGCAGTAACATTGTGTTGCATATTTAAAAGTTGCTAAGAGAATAGGTATTAAAAATTCTCATCACAAGACAAAAATTGTAACTATGTATGGAGGTGGATGTTAACCAGATTTATTGCAGTGATAATTTTTTAAAATTTTTAATTACTTTATTGTTGTTCAATTACAGTTGTCTGCATCTTCTCCCCTCCCCTCCCCTGACCCCCTCCAATCCCACCTCTCTCCCCTCCCTCCACCCTCTCCCCCTTGGTTCTGTCCATGTATCCTCCTTAGTGATTCCTGAAAACCCTTCTCCCCATAGTCCCCTCCTCCCTCCCCTCCAGCTATTGTTAGATTGTTCTTAATTTCAATGTCTCTGGTTATGTTTTGCTTGCTTTTTGCTTTTGTTGATTATGTTCCAGTTAAAGGTGAGATCATATGGTATTTGTCCCTCACCACCTGGCTTATTTCGCTTAGCATAATGCTCTCCAGTTCCATCCATGCTGTTGCAAAGGGTATAAGCTCCTTCTTTTTCTCTGCTGCACAGAATTCCATTGTGTAAATGTACCATAGTTTCTTGACTCACTCATTTGCTGATGGACACTTAGGTTGCTTCCAGCACTTGGCTATTGTAAATTGTGCTGCTATGAACATTAGGGTGCATAGGTTCTTTTGGATTGGTGTTTCAGGGTTCTTAGGCTATAATCCCAGCAGTGGAATTGCTGGGTCAAAAGGCAGTTCCATTTTTAGTTTTCTGAGGGAATTCCATACTGTTTTCCACAGTGGCCACACAAGTCTGCATTCCCACCAACAGTGCAGTAGGGTTCCCTTTTCTCCAAATCTCCTCCAACAGTTATCTGTTGCTTTGTTGATGATGGCCATTCTGACTGGTGTGAGGTGGTATCTCATTGTGGTTTACATTTGCATCTTTCTGATGGCTAATGATACGAGCATCTTTTAATATGTCTCTGGGCCCTCTGTATGTCCTCCTTGGAGAAGTGTCTGTTCAAGTCTTTTGTCCATTTTTTTAATTGAGTTTTTTGTCTTTCTGGAATGGAGTCGTATGAGTTCTTTACATATTTTGGAGATCAAACCCTTGTCTGAGGTATCATTGGCAAATATATTTTCCCATACAGTTGGTTCTCTTTTTATTTTAATACTGTTTTCTTTAGCCCTGCAGAAGCTTTTTATCTTGATGAGGTCCCATTTGTTTATTCTTTCCTTTATGTCCCTTGCTCTAGGGGACATATCATTGAAGATGTTGTTGCATGGAGTGTCTGAGATATTCCCACTGATGTTTTCCTCTAGGACTTCTATGATGTCGTGACTTATATTTAAGTCTTTTATCCACCTTGAATTTATTTTTCTGTATGGTGTGAGTTGGCGCTCAAGTTTAATTTTTCCATGTAGCTGTCTAGATTTCCCAACACCATTTGTTGAAGAGGCTATTTTTATTCCATTTTATGCTTCTGCCTCCTTTGTCAAAGATTAATTGCCCATAGAAACTTGGGTTTATTTCTGGCCTCTCTATTATATTCCATTGGCCTATCTGTCTGTTTTTATGCCAGTACCAGGCTGTTTTGATTACAGTGGCCTTGTAATACAGTTTGATATCAGGTATTGTGATCCCTCCTACTTTGCTCTTCTTTCTCAAAATTGCAGCAGATATTCAGGGTCATTTATGATTCCATATACATTTTTGAAGTGTTTGTTCTATATCTGTGAAATATGTCATTGGTACTTTGATAAGGATTGCATTGAATCTATCAATTGCTTTGTGTAGTATGAACATTTTGATGATATTGATTCTTCTGATCCATAAACATTGTATATGTTTCCATTTGTTTGTGTCTTCCATGATTTCTTTCTTCAGTGTTGTGTAGTTTTCTGAGTACAGGTCTTTTACCTCCTTGGTTAGGTTTATTCCTAGGTATTTTATTTTTCTTGTTGCTATGTCAAATGGGATTTTTTTCCTTATTTCTGCCTCTGATGTTTCATGGTTGGTATACAAAAATGCCTTTGATTTCTGGATATTGACTTTGTATCCCACTGTTTTGCCAAATTCATTTATACAAATATTGGCAAACTGCATCCAGCAATACATTAAAAGTATCATACACCATGACCAAGTGGGATTCATCCCAGGGATGCAAGTATGGTACAATATTCGCAAATCAATAAACATAATACATCACATAAACAAAAGCAAAGACAAAAATCACATGATCATATCGACTGATGCAGAAAAAGCATTTGATAAGGTACAGCACCCATTTATGATAAAAACACTTAGCAAAGTGGGAATAGAGGGAGCATTCCTCAACATAATAAAGGCCATATATGAGAGACCTACAGCCAACATTATACTCAATGGGCAAAAGCTAAAATCTTTCCCACGAAGATCAGGAACAAGGCAATGTTATTCACTATCACCAGTTCTATTCAACATAGTACTAGAAGTTTTAGCCACAGCAATCAGACAAGAAAAGGAAATAAAAGGCATCCAAATTGGAAAGGAGGAAACAAAACTGTTATTGTTTGCAGATAACATGATAGTGTACATAGGAAATCCTATAGACTCCGCCAAAAAACTGCAGTGATCATTTTGCAATATGATCACTTGATGCTGACCCTTGAACAGCATGAGGGTTATAGGCACCAACTCCTGCACCATAGAAAATCTCTGTATAACGTTCGACTCCTCCAACACGTAACTACAGGCATCCTCTGTATCATGCAGGGCATTGGGTCCAGGACCCCCTTGGATACTAAAACATTCAGATGCTCAAGTCCCTTATACAAAATGTCCAAAGGGCACAGGAGTTGTCCTTCATATATACATCTGCAGATTCCCAACCATAGATCAAAAATGCTGTTTTTGATTCATGGTCCATTGAATTTATGGATGTGAAACCCAGACATATGGAGGATTGACTGTATATTTATTGAAAAAAACCCATGTGTAAGTAGACCCATGCAATTCAAACCATGTTGCTCAAGAGTCAACTCTATATACAAATATTGAATCATTATGTTGTACACCTGAAACTAATATAATATGTCAATTACACCTCAATAAAAAAATCATAGCTTGCACCCTCATTTAAAGTGCCAGTGTGAAAAATGAACACTCATAAAGCCACTTCTCTTAAAAGTTGGCTGTTTCTGTTAATGCCAGTGCTATATTCCTTTATATGAAAGTCTGCCAAAAATTAGTACATAAATTCTCTTATCCCCAAAGCATTGGTAAGAGCAAATATCCCATTAAGTAAAATACTGCAAAGATCTCCAGAATGCATGTAAGTTATTTTTATTTCTACCAGTTTCTTGTTTGTAGATATTTGATTGTGGAAAAATTTGGAGTCAGAACTGAATAAAAATCTTAACTAAGCTGATAACTGGTTGGATGACTTTAGGCAAGTCACCTCTCCTCTTAGAACTTCCAATTTCCCATCAGTCAAGTGGAGATAGTGCTACCAATGTCAGAGTATTGTTGTGAGAAAGAAATCGTTATCTGACCATTCAAATAATTATAAATATTCAAATAATTACAAATAAAATTCATAATACTCTGCAAATGTAAAGCACAACAAACAGGGAATTAAATGGCTGGTTTGATAAGATCCAATCTCAAAGCTTAATTTGTTTGTTTAAAATGATGGCAACATCTAACTGTGAATGAGAACTTTACAATTATCCAAGCTGTGTACTGGAAACTGATTTTTGCTTGACGAGAACTCAGTGAAAATGATATATGAAATTTAATCACATTTCCTTTTAAAACTTTTTAAACAGACATAACTTTCATTGAAGTAAGAATATTACACCGAAACATTTTGAATGTGATTCAGCACATGATAAAGCAACAGGAATAAACAAGAGATTTGTGATACTACATTAAAAATCATCTATGTTCATAGCAGTGGTTACAAACTACACCCACTAAAATTATTCATTTTTGCCAATGAACTCTGAGCTCAGTTTCTGGTTAAAATTGAGGCCGAAGAAATCACTCCCTCTGCTTTTAAACAGAAATCTGCTTTTGGGGTACACACTGGAGGGTTACACCTAACTTCGCATGTAAAAATAAAAAATACCATACATACATTTTTTAGCTCTAAACTTCACAGTTACACATTGTTTTTTTCTTTCCACTTAAATCCTGCATGTTGCCAATAGTTGTATGTCTGAGCCACCAATCTAGTCATGAACAGCTCACTCGAATGGGGGAGGGAGGATAGAAGTGTTTAGTTATTAACATTTTCCAACACATGGAGAAACAGAATAAGTCCATGAGCCTCCACCTTGCCATTGCCTACATTTAACAATATCAAGAACTTGCCACATTTATATTGTCTTCTCTTTATTGCTTTGTGGGAAACTTTTAAAACAAATCTCAAATTTCAGGCACACTTCAGGATACATCTCTAAAAAAGATGGACATTTTCTTACGTAACTACAATGTTATTTCCACCATTACAAATTTGCCAATGGGTCCCTGACTCATTTGTTACCCAGTTCATAATCAAAATTTCCCACTTAAAATAGTCATATTAGAGTGGGTACTTTCAAATTAGGATCCAAATAAAACCTACACTTCACATTTGTTGTTACTTCTCCACAGTGTGTTTTAACCCAGGAACATGCCTCCTCTAACTTTCCCCCACGCTCCTGACATAGGGTTTCTCTTACTGGAGAAACTGTCCCTTTTTTAAAATATACATTTCTTAAGTACCTATTTCTTGCTAGGTGCTATTCCATTTATCACTTAATTTAATTTCAAAAATCCTCAGGAGGTAATGTGGCAGACTCAGTTACTTGTCTACTAAAATCTGGGTGTTCTCCCCCACGGTATGGAGTTGTTTCTGGGAAGCTGCTGCCCACAACACCCCTAAGCAGTGATCATTTGACCCAGGTGGATTAAGGCTGGAATAAAGCACTTCTTAGTAACAAATCACTTCCCTTTACTCAGTGTCAAATGATAGTGGTTGTTGAACAGGAATACCTGATTAGGAGTGTTATGAAGAAAGAGACATTTTTTACAGAGTAAACAGCTCAATCGTGTCAAGGCTGGGACATCAGCAGGACTGTGAGGTGGTCCTGGGGCCAGGCTATTCTGCTCTGCTCTGTTCCTTGCTGTTCTGCTCTGTGCTGGCTGCTTTGCCCTGTGCGCCACTCTGCTCCAACAGCATATCTTCAGTGTTTCAGTTTAGCCTGAGAAATGCAGTCTTTGGTGAAAAAGGAAAGTAGGCTTTTAGAGCAAGACTTACATAGGCAGAAGGCCCCACTCTGGTCCCTGATTGGTCCAACTTCATGCAAATGAGGACTACAAATCTTCTGCAGTTTGATTGGTCCAAAGGGACTGTTCTGATTGGTCAGAATGGAGCCACTCAGGTTGGACAGTGAAGATGTTAATGGGATATAGCTACACAGCTCTGACTGGATGAGGAAAGCCTAAGTCCTATTGGTTGAAATAGGATTCCAGGAACTCCTTTATCAGTGCTGGCTCAGATGGCAGAGACAGAATACAGGCAGGAAATTCAGTGCAGAGGCAGATAGTTCAGTGAAGGCTTCTTCCTGAAGTACAATTTGTATGAAAGGTCCCTGTGCAGAAATAGCTGCTAGGCTCTGTTTTGTTTTGTTTTGTTTTTTGTTTGTTTGTTTTGTTTTGTTTTTTAATTTGAGCCCAGTTAGCCATCAGGAGCCCTTCTTAGTAGGTGTTTCTATACTAGAAAGATGCTCCCTGCAAGATTTGCGAGAATATTTGCTGATAAACACATCCTCCCAAGACAATGTTCTTAACTCCCCTTTTAGGGCCAAGACACTTGTCCACATTTCTATCACTTCTTTCATTTTAGTTATAGTCACATCTGTCTTTGACCCACTACATGGTAAATCTCAATGGGACAGGAATTACGCCTTACTCAACTTTGAATCTCTGGTGCTTGGTTGCAGTGCCTAGTATTAACAAACTGTGGACTAAAAAAATACATAAATCAATTACATATCCCACTTTTTCAATATGTTTAAGAGGCAAGTTTATCACTTATCTGAGAGGAACCTCTCTGATGCGTCCACAATGGAATCATAGTTTACGGAGGACCCGAGGCATGGAAAGTGTTGATAAACAAAGTCATAAACAAAATAAAAATAAAGCCTATGAAGAAAATGAAGAGAAAAGGTGGCAGGGGAAAAGAGTCCAAGAGAAAATGACATACTTTCAAGTAAGAAAGTTCTCTGAAAACACTAAAGCGTAAAGCAAACCAAACTGCAGATAATCAGAGGTCATGAACCCGTCATGTTTTTTTCACCACAACATCTCTGGATGACAAACACTTAAGCCATTTTTCAGTATTATCAGGGCTGAGATGATACAAAACAAATCAATGTTTGATAATCTTGATTACTTAGAAAGATGAACCAAAGTTCCTTACATTTCTGCGCAAGCACATTCCTTCTCCTCCACCATGAGAGGTGAGCAGCTGGCTGCCATGCTAAGCAGATCTCTTTTTATACTCTGAGACCCTCCAAATATGCACTGCTTATTCCGATCCTTAAAATATGCACTTCTCTTCACACCCTTCCTTATGCATCCTGTTGGGAGTGTTCCTTTATGTAATTCATCATTTAAAACCATCCATGGTGTTGCTACGTTCCTTAACCTCTTCTGGGTATCATAACTTCACCTCTCCCTACGCCCCTTCTGTTAATATCTCTAGTTCAACTGACTACATTGAATCCTTCTCCCTCTCATATTGACATTCCGCTTTCTACATCTTAAGAGAAGGGCTTATTTTAGAGAATGATTTGCCTTATATTTCATTCTTTGTTTAGAAGCATCCAATGATAAAATTAAAACAGTCCCAATCAGAACCAGGAAACCAACCTTAAAACAGTCTCCATATGTTTTGGGAAGATATGTCTTCCTGGAGATAAGTTGATGAATTTTTAGCACACATTAAACCTCACAAAATCATTCCTCAAGTATTTCTACAAGTGTTCCATAGCGAGTTCTTCCATCACATCACCCTCTGATGCTTTAGAATCGTACAGCCAGTCTGAAGTCAAATTATATTGATTCCAACAACCCTGCTCACAATTTACAAATATGAAAATTGTGTCTCGTAGGTGAAGTGAGTGGTTCTGGGGAAAGAGGACAGCAAGAGCGTTCTCCATGATACTACACTGCTCCCCACAAGGTCTGACAGATAACCCTACTGGTGAGATACAGCTAAAGCAAAAATGCCTTGTTTAGCCTTGGAAAATAACAGTAAATATTGTAATAACAATACAACAGGTAATCCTTCTATAGCACTGACTATGTGCTAGTACCTTTGTAAATACTTTACATACATTACCTCATTCAATTTTCAGAATACTCTTGTAAGAGAAACATTTTTGCCATCATCATAAATTTTATTTATTGTGGAGCCTCATAACTACATGTTAAGAGCTTAGAATTTTTTTTAATTTTATTAAATTTATTGGGGTGACATTGGTTAATATGATTATATGTTTCGATATATCTGTATATTGCATTGTATGTTCACCACCAAAAGTCAAGTCTCCTTCCATTACCATATATTTGAATCCATGTACCCTCTTCTACTTCTCCACACCCCTTTCTCTCTGGTAATCATCATACTACTGCCTGTGTCTATGAGTTTTTTTGTTTGTTTGTTACTTTCTGTTTTTATATCTCACATATGAGTGAAATCATATAATTCTTGTTTTTTTTCTGTCTTATTTTGTTTAGCATGATTTTTTTCAAGATCCATCCATGTTGCCACAAATAGCAGTATTTCATCTTTTTTTGTGGCTGAGTAGTATTCCATTGCATTTATATACCACATCTTCTTTATCCAATCATCCATCGAAGGACACTTACGTTGTTTGCAAGTCTTGGCTGTTGTGAATGATGCGGCAATAAACATAGTGGTACATATATCTTTCCAAATAAATGTTTTTTAAAATTTGGGATGGATACTTAGAAGAGGGATCACTGGGTCATATAGGAGCACTAATCTTAATTTTTTAGGAAGCTCCATACTGTATTCCATAGTAGCTGTTTATTTACATTGTAAGGGAGACGTGTTTTTATCATGCTCACATTACAGATAAAGGAACTGAGGCCCCGAGAGTTTAAGTAACTTGCCCAAAGTTATGCATGATTTGGCTGGGATTCAATTCTAGGGCATCAGTCTCTAGAGTTTGTGTCGTTAATCCAGAACTTATACTATAAGTGGTTCAGAAGATACATCTTTGTGACATAGGAAAAATGTATCCTAAAGTAATACACATTTAGTAAATGTGAACATTTACAAAACAATATTTCATCTCACTGAACAAGAAAAAAATAGAAAAAAATCAACACGATATCAATGTGGTTTCAAGATGGCTGTTCTTCCCATCCATGGCAAGTGATAAACTGCTGGGAACATTTTTACTAGCACATAAATGTGCCTGCCTGACATTTGAACAAAGATTTCTCTAAATTTAAGTAAATAAAAACCTTGATGTAAACATCAGCTGTTTATATGACATTATTTTAATAGTCAAATATTGTTTAGACAAAAGCTTTGTTCTAATGAGTGGAACAGTTCAGAGGTAGAAGCATAAATCTTGTAAAATTAGATTTATAAAATGTCCATGATATTTTGCATATTAGCATCACTGGGTCATGACCCATATACATACTTGAGATCCTAATGGATAGGAAAATTAATCAGCAAATATAAACTTTTTAGCACTTATTGAGCATAAGGCCCTAGGCTAGATCCTACAAAAGACAGTCCTAATGTAAATAGCAGCAGTCTCTGTCTTCAAAAAATATTCCCTGTAACAAAGCAACTGGGAAGAACTAAATATCCATGTCAGCTCGGCTCTCTTAATGATGAGAACAGAAGTTCACTCAGGTTATGCCACACCATGGGGGTTGACCATAAACTGTTATTTAGAATGAAGAAGGTAGGTGTTTCCACCATCTAATCAGAATGCAGAGAAATCCAAGAACCATTCAGCCCGGGCTTGGAGAGACAGAAATGAGTTCAAGAGTGGAAGGTCATTTGGGATTCAAAGTTGTTCTGGCAACTAGGTTACCAACATGGGTCTGCTCATCCCTACTCTGCTGAAAGCCATCTCTGATTCTGTCATCAAACGGGAACTGTTTCTGTTTCCAACAGCTTCCATCTCTCAGTGCATTCCATTCAAAGACCTCCAGAGAGAGGATCTTATTATCAAGTTTGTCACCTCCGGCTTTGTTGGGCTGACTTTTCCCACCAAGACTACCTTGGGCATTACCAGAGATGTACCTAAGATGAGAGAAGACCTCTTTTTTGACAGAGACCCCCTGACATCATGAAGCCACCATGAACATCTGAGGGACTCCTAAACTCTACTGTTTCAATGAAATCCAAGCTCCTGTTAAAAAGAGAGCAGTGTGAAGACCTGTGAGATCACTCCAGCGTCTTACTTAGAGTTCAATTTCCTTAATGTGACGTACACAATCAATGGGGGGCAGCTTCTAATACGGAACACCATGTTTCTATAAACTTGCGGAAGCCTAAATGCTGTACCATTTGAGAGGGTGATGTCTAAAAACATTGCTTGTGTTCAAGGTTAGCTCTGGCACTTACAAGGTGTGTGAACATGTGCAGGTTACTTAACCTATCTGTACCTCAGTGCCCCTGCATAGAAAATTGGGATAATAGTAGTCCTTACTTCACAGGGTGAAGATAAAAGAAATAATTCATTTAAAGAGACTCAAGAGATGCCCTGCACACAATGAGCACTTGGTGATTTTAGCTATTATTTTATCACTTCTAATACACCTTATCTATTTTATTCCTTGTAACTCCACAGCCCAAAATTTCTTTAAATTGTTTTTGAATTACAATTTAATTCATTATTATTTTGTATTAGTTTCAGGTAGGCAGCATAATGGTTAGATAATCATACACTTTAGAAAGTATTCCCCCAAACATTTTCAGTACCCAACTGGCACCATACATAGAAATTACAATATTATTAACTATATTTCCCACATGATACTTTATATCTCCATGATCAGTCTTTCTTTCCAAACTCTTCACTTTTTTCACCCTACCCCCTAACTTCCTCCCATCTGGCAATCCATTACTATGTTCTCTGTACCTATATGTCTGTTTTTATTGGATTGTTTTTTTCTTTTTTGGTGTTGATTTATATAAATTCTTTATAAATTTTGGCTATTAACCCCTTATCAGATGTATCATTGACAAATATGTTCACCTGTTCAGTAGGCTGTCTTTTCATTTTGTTGGTGGTTTTCTTTGCTATGCAAAAACTTTTTAGACCCATTTTTTTCTGTAGTCCCATTTTTTTCTTTCATTTTCCTGTACTGAAGAGATATATCAGAAGAAATTTTACTAAGAAAAATGTTCAAGATTTTACAGCTTATGTTTGCTTCTAGGAATTTTATGGTCTCTAGTCTTACATTTAAGTCTTTAATACAAGTTTATTTTTGTACATGGTATAAGAAGTTGGTGTAGTTTCACTTTTTTGCCTGCATCATCCAATTTTCCTAATACCATTTATTAAATAGACTGTCTTTACCCTACCGTATGTTCTTCCCTACTTTGTCAATATTAATTGACCATATAGGTATGGGTTTATTTCTGGACTTTCTATTCTGTTCCATTAATCTATGTCTGTCTTTATGCCAGCACCATGCTGTTTTGATTACTATAGCCTTGTAGTGTAGTTTGATACCAGGTAGCGTGATTTCTCCAACTTTGGCCTCCTATCTCAAAATTGCTTCCCCAGCACAAAATTTCTATCCAAACATATTATGCTCTTCCATGTCTCTATTGTTACCTTCTGCCTGGATTTTATTCCCCTAATTCCTCTGATGAAGCCTTCCTCAACCATCGAAGTTCAGCATAAACTTCCTCTTCTAAGCAATTCCATCCCTAATTAATAGTCTCCAAAGGAGGCCTCAATAGTTCCTCTGGTTCTGTATGTTCATGCAATCCCCACATCAAATGTGGGCAATTCAACACCCTTGCATTGAATCCGGCCTGGCCTTGGGACTTCCTGGACCACAGAATGTGGTGCAAGGCCATTCTGGAGCTCTCAAACCCCGCCCTCACTTCCCACTCTTGGAATCCAGCCACCGTGACATGGAATCCAATGCAACATGAAGATGTTATATAGGTGAGAAGCAACTTGCACCAGTTGATAGGCCAAGCTTAGCTCTGGCTCGTGTCAGTGCCATGTAAAGGAGCAATCTTGGAGGGTCCAGCCCAGTCAGGGCCCAGACAACTGCAGTCCTAGGTATCACTATGTACTTAGCTGAGGTCAGTCAGCCTATAGAAACATATGAGATAAGAAAATATATGATAATGGCTTGAAATGATAATAAAATGGTTTCAAGACATTATGTTTTCATTATTTTATTACAACCATAATACAGGTTTTTTTATTATAGCAATACCAAATCATCATTCATGAAACTCCTAGACAGAGGAGGTAATTCTTGGGCTAAGATTTCATAATTCTATTCTGTAATATAACAAACTATGTTGTAATTATTTTTAGTGTCTGTTTCCTCTCCTGAGAGTCTCAAGACTAGTAACTATGGATCTAAGGGGAAAATATTTTTCAGAATAAATTCCAAGAAAAGTAGCGGAATTTATAATATCTAGACCAAACGTGTAAAAAACTAGAAAAAATCATAAGTCATCCCAGTCTATCATTATGGAAATCTCTAACCCTTGCTAGATTCAAAGTAAATCCAAAAAAGGGCAATATTTATTACCCCAAAACAATGATCAGGTGACTTAATACTGTCATTTCTATCTGGAACCTTGTCTGTATATCAGCGTCTCCTGATAATTGAGAAAAAATAAAAACAAGTGAAATAGAGAAAGTGGCCAAAGTTAGCCAATATTGTTTTGCCTTTTTATTTTTTGAAGAAGAAGAACAAGGAGAAGGAACTTGTTTTTATCTCACAGCACGAATTTGTGGAGGCTAGGTAATAGAGTGGTTATAAATGTGGACTCTGTAGCCAGCAAGCCTGGGTCTTAATATCAGTTTCACAGTCTGGGTTTGATTCCCACTGACACATCTGTGTGGCTAGTCACTTAATCTGTTGGTGCCTGCATTTCTTTAATGATAAAATGAAGTCAGTAAGAGTAGCTACTGCATAGGGCCCTGTTGAGGATTAAGTCAGTCAACATATGTATAGCACATAGAAGGGGGCCTGATAGTCAACAAGACTGGCTAGGCGCTGCTGCCATTCCTCATGCTCTTCTTCCCGCTCCTCCTCCTGCTACCACAATTATAAAGATATAGTAATGAAGACAGTGTAGTTTAAGGTCATGGACAGAAAATAGGGACACTGGAACTAGACAGTAGATAGTGCATATACAATTAGCTCTTTAATTTATGCCAGACACAATAATAAACCTCAAAGAGAATTTTGCCTATAAAACACAGAAACGTCATAACATTTGTTTTTAAATGTAGGAGAATGTGATTATTAGCTTGGTGGTAGAGGGTGCAGAAACTTAGTAACAGGTATTAAAAGGATAAACCACTAGGAAAATTATTATTAAATTTGACCACACTAATTTTTTTTAATTTAAAAAATTACCATAAAGTTAAAAAAACGGACCAGAGACTGGGAAAAAGAAATTGCAAGGGGTAGTGTCCAAGATACATAAAGAACTCCTGCTAATCAGTAATAAACAGCAAATGCTCTAAAATAAGAAATGGGCAAGATGATAAACATCTCCAGAATTTTTCCATACCAATATTTCCAGATCACAATAGCTAAAGCCATTAATCTTTTAATAATGTAACTTGGCATTTCATGTAATTGAATTTTTTGAATCCCTCTCACCAAGTTTTGGTGATGTTTTATGACAACAACACCATCTTGGTAAGGACTGGACACAGTTGTATGGGACGCTCACATATTAACTCAGAACAACCCCAAGCAGTATGGTTGTTATTCCCATTTTTGCCAGTGTGCTAAAAAATGGTGATGTGCCCAAGGTCATCCATAAGAGTCAGGATTCCAACCCAGGTTATCTGGTTTCAACATCAGCTCTTAACCATATGTTATTACTGCCTATGAACATAAGACATAGGAAAAGATGGTCATCTCACCAACAATCAGAGAAATGCAAACTTGCAACATACCATTTCACACTATGCATAGAATGGCAAATATTTAAAAATCTAACAACAATGAACTTCAAGGATGAGGATGCATGACAATCTGTGATCCTTTAAAGGGCTTGTAACCAGTGCAAACACTTTCAGGTGCATTTGCAAATATTTACGGAAATGGAACATGTGTATTCTCCATGCTGCAGAGGTTTCACTTCTAGGTATATATAGAGAAAATATTTATCAAGAAAATAAGTAAAGAATGTACAATTCAAGTGACAGTAAATATATATTCAATGACATATATAAATGTCCAAAGGTAAAACTATATAAATTTGGTATGGTCATAAAATGGAATACTATTCATCAGTCAATATGAAGACGTTGAAGTAACTTCATAATAAGTGAGTTCTAAAACAACAGTATCAAATTAAAAAGTTGAAGGATCATACAGTTGGCTACCATTTATATAAAGTTAAACAAAATGAAAAATATCACATATACATATTCTCCAATGATACTTGATGTATAGTAAAGTACATAATCACAAATGGAGATAATAAAAACTAAATTCCAAGGCCTGGTGACCTCCAGAAAGGGATGAAGCAAGGGCACACAGGAGCTTTAACTGTATCTGCAATATAGTGCTGGCTTAAAAAAAAAACCTTAACTACGGCAAATATGTCTAGATTTAATAAAAGTGGGTGGCAGGTGCATGGTGGTGATTTAGTTTGAATATTTATTTCTACATTTAAAACATCTCACAATAAAAATATAAAAACAAATGAAATGTGGCATAACAGAGAACATTTTAAAAATTAATAACAAAAAAAGGCAATTTACACATATTTCATCAAAGTCCTTTTTTGAAAGCACATTGCTCCATAGGAGCATCTGTTGTTCTGAGTCCTTAACTTTGACGCCTCCTGCCTCCACTTAGAGATTAAACAAAATAAATTGTTTCTATACAGCAATGGCATTTCAGTTTTACATAAACAACAAAGTAAGAGGAATCACAAAACACATTATAATTAGCAAAAAATATATAATTAGTGACAAAATGTTTATGATAATATCAGCAACATGTTTGTTTTCACCTGGAAAAATATGTCACAGGACAGATAACAGCAGGTGAAATACAAAAATAAAATGTTTTACCATTTTTTAAATTTTTTAATTGTTGTTCATGTACAGTTGTCTCCATTTTACCACCACCTGAATGTTTTTCCTTCTGCAGAAGAGAGACTACAGAAGAAAAAATATTCAGGGTTAATGATTTTGAATCAAGTGGACACTGCCAAGCTATGATTAATGCCTCTGGAACAACAAAAAAAAAGCTCAGGAACAAAAAAAAAGTCACTTTGTGTCCAACTATGTTAGTTCACTGACCCCTTACTCTGGACATTCCTATCACACCATCTAAATTTCGGTATAAATAGCGATCTTGTTATAAATTCTGAGATTCAGGTATAGGAAAGAACAGATCAAAAAGTACGTCCTGGCTGGTGTGGCACAGTTGGTTGGAGTGTCATTCCATAAACTGAAAGGCTGCGGGTTTGAGTCTCAGTCAGGGCACGTGCCTAGGTTGCAATTTGGTCCCTGGTCAAGGCGCATACAAGAGGCAACTGATCAATGTTTCTCTCTTATATCTATGTTTCCCATCCTCTTTCCCTCCCTTCCATTCTCTCTAAAATCAATAACTTTGTCCCTAGGTGAGGATTTAGAAGGAGAATGACACACAGGGAACTTTGTCTCATATAAAGAATTCATTATTTCAGGAAAAAAAAACTCTCCTTTCTATCTTTGTTACTTCTTGCCATTGAGATATCCCCATTCCCTTTATAGCATACTCAAATTCACATGTCTTCGTGTTCATGTGCTAACATAGTAACACCACACTTAACCAGAGACATTAAACTGTCAATAAATTACATGAAACATGGGTAAGATAAGAAATATACATAAAGACCCAAGAACAAGCAAAATGCAAGGCACAGGATTATCAGTTATTCTTATTTCATGTAGAATGTTAAAAATTCAGTCATATGATATCCCAGACCACTACAGATGGAAGTTGTTTTTTACGTCTGGAAGTATCAGTAAAGAAAGACATGTGTGGGGGTAGGGAAAGTACAAATCTGTCACAGGAATTCTGGAAACCTAATAATCAAGAGCCACTCACAACACAAGCAAATCCGAATTAACTCACAAGAATGCTACCGTATTTATTCACAGTCATGGCTTTGAATTTTCAAGAAAAATATACATGACATTTATTCAATATGCATTAATGAAGAAGCGTGGAGAAATGAATTTTAAGCTCCTGGTTCTAAAATTAATTTAGTAAAACAAATATGTCCTGAAAAAAAGATAACCAGGGGATTTGTCCTATCAGCATCAAGACACGGTGTAATGAAATAATAATTAAAAGAGTGAGACAATGTCACAAGAGCAGAAAGCCAGACTAATGGAGCAAAACTGTCTCTAAACAGGTAACAGGAAATAGAAGTTAGTGATCTTTGATAAGAGGAGCATAGCAATCAATAAATAATTCATAAAGGGTACTGAAACTCTCAATCAACTATTCAGAATACTAGATATGTTGGGGGATTTATATTCTCATCTCAAACCATATATTAAATAAATATCAAACAGGAAAAGCTTAGAAATCATTTCACAAAAAAACTATTTATTTAATAGAAGGACTGTAAGTATAAAGAAAAATAACAAAAAAGGCATATTTTCAAAATGTAAATACCTTTATTCTTATAATTATAAAAGTAGTAGATGGAAATCACAGAAATTTTAAAATGCATGAAAAATAAATAAGACAGCTTGTTGATTTCTTTACCATCCAGGGAAAATTTTGTTACATTTTAGAGAATATTCTTTATATTTAGTATGAATATGTATGTATACACACACACACATATATACATAAGCTTTTCTTTTTTAACACACACAAGAGGGATCATAGTTGCTTTGCAATGGAAAGTTTCCATCTTATATTACGCACATCTGTCCCTGCCACTAGATCCTGGCGGGCACTGTCATCGTCACCGTCGTGTCCAAAGGTCACAATATGTCTCATTCCATTAAAAGAAACTGTTTGGAATTAAAAACAAACAAACTTTTCTATTTCAACTACCTCAAAAGCTGATTTTAGAAGTTTATTTTTTTAATTTCCTCTAATTTTAATAGTTTAAACTATCCTTAGATTAGACTCTGGTTCAGTAGGGCCACTCAGGTACTAAAAAGTGGTGGAGAGCACAGCACATTTATACTCTATTTTCACATATTACAATATTATTTCTATGCATTTGTTTCACTTTTTTTGAAAACTAGTGAGGTTGGGTTTTTTTAATGTTTATTAGTCATTGGTATTTCTTCTTTTCTAAGCTAGTCCTTCATGTTCTTTGATCAAGTCCCTACTTGAAATTTTTTGTGATCTATCTTATAATATTTTTAAAAAGTAATAGTTTCCACATATCTTATAAATAATTTTTCCTGCTTGTCTTTTATCTTTTTTTCTGTGTGAAAGGTTTTAAATTAGTTACACTTTCTAATATTTGTGCTATAATTGGAAAATGACAAGGTATAATCATTTATGACAAGGGAACTTAAATAGAACCAGACCATAAGGAAGCTTGCCTTATGCATATCCCACTCGTGAACTTTTTTTTTAATTTATTTTTTATTTTTTTTTCAAGTCTTTAATTATTTTATTGTTGTTCACTTACAGTTGTCTGCATTTACCCCCCATCCCCAACCCCAGGCAAACCCACCCCCCTCCCTTGCTTCCACCCTCCCCCTTGGTTTTGTCCATCTGTCCTTTATAGCAGCAGTTCCTGAATACCCTTGTCCTCATTATCCCCTTCCCCCTCCCCTCTCGTTACTGCCAGATTGTTCTAAATTTCAATGTCTCTGGTTATAATTTGTTTCTATGGTTGTATTTTGCTTGCTTACCTCACAAGCATCTTGGCTGTGGCTGATCTGAGTTCCCCGGTAGCTGATCTGGCCTCGGTGCCTTCTCTCATGAGTCCTTATATAATACCCCTTAACATTTCATATAGTAAAGGCTGCGCGATGATGTACTCCTTGAACTTGACCTTATCTGAGAAGCACTTTATCTGCCCTTCCATTCTAAATGACAGTTTTGCTGGATAGATTATTCTTGGTTGTAGGTCCTTGCTTTTCATGATTTGAAATATTTCTCTCCAGCCCCTTCTTGCTTGGAATGTCTCCTTTGAGAAATCCGCTGACAGTCTTATGGGGATTCCTTTGTAGGTAACTGTCTCCTTTTCTCTTGCTGCTTGTAAGATTCTTTCCTTATTCTTGATCTTGGGTAATGTTATTATGATGTGCCTTGGTGTGTTCCTCTTTGGGTCCCGCTTCTTTGGGGTTCTCTGAGCTTCTTGGATTTCCAGGAAGCCTATTTCCTTTGCCA